>JAYJMB010030110.1:0-36685 GCA_036873735.1 Pouteria campechiana | reverse complement strand
TTTATATTTGAGAATGTGGAAAAGGAATGCGAAAAAAATGAATAAAAAAATATAAGAAAAATGATGCAATGTAATTGGGGATAGTGATTAGAGATTTTATTATAAAAAATAAATAAAAATTAAAAATATAAATAATAATTAAAAATAAAATAATTAAATAATCAAAATATCAAATCATATCAAAATTGTTAAAAATACGACAGAAAACGGTGGAAGAGGCGCATGTGGTGCAGACCACCAAAGCAATGAATGGCATTTCTGACATTTCATGAAAGGAGAAGGGCGATTGCATGGGCAACGCGTTTAAGTCCCGCGGATGAAGAAAATACGCAATGCAGCGAAACAGCCACAAAAGCGGCTTCCCTTTCCTTTCCTTTCAATCTCAGCCCTTCTCTCTCTTTCTCTCTCTGCAAACCCCTCCTCTCCACTTGTTCTAAAACCAGCCGTCCGATCTTCCCCGCGCAAAACCTCCAAATGAATTTCAGCCGTCGATAATCGTCCTCTCGCTGTCATCGCATCTCTCCTTTCTTCCTCCTCTTTTATTAGACGAAGGAGCAAAAAAGGAGAAGAGAGATGGAGGAGCTTGGCTACCAGGTGGCGCAGGCCGTGCACGTCCTCAACCACGATACCGAGTCCTGTAACCGAGTCGCGGCGAATCAGTGGCTGGTCCAGTTCCAGCAAACCCACGCCGCCTGGGAAGTCGCCACCTCCGTCCTCACGGCCGATAGACCCATTCACCTCGAGCTCGAGTTCTTCGCCGCGCAGATCCTCAAGCGCAAGGTCCCTCTCTCATTTCTCCTATTTATTCTCCCCTATATTTCTCTGCTCCGCTTCGCCTGCAAGAATCATAGACCAAAGGATCTTTTTCGTTCTTTGCATTCGATGCCATTTCTGTTCATTTGGGCATCTTAGAGGCGCTTTGGGTTCCACTTCAAGATCTCTCTTCGTTACTTTTTCCTGCGAAATTCAGGCGTGTTCAACCTCACTGGAAGTCGAAAGGGCAAGAACCCGACCCGTCTTTTGATACCAAGAAACAAGGACATGACGGATTTTACAGCTACATTCCCTAAGAAAGTAGTTTTTTCCCTTCACGAGTTCGTTCCTATAATTTTTCTCCTTTTTTCCCATCTTCTTTACTGAGAAATTCCAAAAGGCTGTTGCATTGGCACATCTTTTTCTTTCATGTTTTGTCAGTTTCTTGGGCATTTGGAAGGAATTTCTGCTTCGTTCTGAGTTCATTTTTACATTAATTTCACTTCATCGTCATCCAGAAAGGAAAAAACCCTGCTGCCCTTGTTGCCAAGAAGCACGGGGAGGGTGGAGTCTACAATTTTCTTTCCTTCTTGACTTTCCAATGGCATTCTGATGACTTTAAGCATGGTTGCCATTGTTTCCCTTCTAGTGTTTAGAAGATTGCTTAGGTTTTTTGTGATTTTGTGATTTCCATTTTTTTAAATTTTCTGGAAATTGATTGTTCTTAGCTAGGCACTTGATTTTGATTTTTTGAAAAATTCAGAAATTCTTCTTCTTTGGGTGCTTGAAAAAAGATCTATTGATGTGTTGGGACTTCAGTGGATGGCTACTGTAGTCCAATTGTATTCATGCCTGCGAATCAAACCTTCAATATAGTGACCAACCAAATCACTGCCATTGATCACTGCATGAAAGTTCACATTTGCATGGACCCTCAAGAAACCCATGCCACTGCAGTGCTCCTGTTCATCTTATTGTTTTCTAGCTGTCCAGTCTCACAAACTCCAGACATTATCTCACAATCATCTGCTGGAAATCTACAGATCCAAAATGAAGGGTATTACTTGCAGCTGGGGGCTAAAGATGCTTTGCTTAATGCTCTCCTTCTTGCTGCAAAAAGGTTCAGTTCGGGTCCTCCACAGGTGCTGCATCATTTCCATGTGATGTTGTTCATGTAAAATTTCTGAAACATGTAGGATGGATGTTTTCTCTGTTTGAAATGTGAGGTATCAAGGACTGCACATTTTTATGAAGAACAACATAAAAGCAACCTACTGCAATCCAACTCCTAGCAAGTGCAGTGGGCAACATCCACAAAGCTTGAAGCTACCTGGGGAAACATCTTGGCCCTGGAGAAGCAGCCACACCCATCACTAGGACTATTGATCTATGAAATTCAGCTCTCTGAAGTATGGATATGAATCTATGAATCTATATTATCTAGCTCGAGCCACACAAAGTCTAAACTGATTGCTCCATACTTTGTTAAAGAATTTGCTGCTGCCATTGCATTACATGAGGGTGGATAAAATAAATTTGCCCAAAAGGTGGTGAATAATTTCGTCATTTCAATCAGCAAGCCCCTAGAGGAATGGGTCACCTTCAATCTGGTGATACTTGCAGTCCTACATTTTTCACCATTTGCTTGATCGTAGCAACAGGCAAAATCCCTGAGTTCTCGCATTATTTCCTTTGCAGTCAGTTCCAAGATACTAGACCAGTTGGGACTTTGTTGAATTTTACTCTTTCTAGCTATCCTTTACTTTTAAAGTTTGTCCTGTCTTGTTGCATTTCCTTCTTATGCAGTTCTGAACACAGTGTCTGAGTTATTAATCTTGCCCAAAATAAGACAAAAAAGTTTTGCAAAGTATTAATTGAGCTTTTCTGTTTTCATATGCAACAGCTCTTAACTCAAGTGTGTCTTGCATTATCAGCACTTGTCATTCGTGCAGTAGAACATAAGAAGCCAATTGAGCGGCTATTTTGTAATCTTGATCAGTTGCGAAGCCAGGAGAATGGCAATATTGCTGTTCTAGAGATGCTTACTGTTCTTCCAGAGGAAGTCATTGAGGATCAAAATTCTGATTGCAACATCAGTCCAGATCGTAGATGCCAGTATGCCCGAGAGGTTTAAGAGATTTTGCAATTGTTATTTTTGTCTCTTTCTTGATTGCTTTGAAGATTTTTTTTTCAGAAATCATGGCTATTATACCTGTTCCAATCAGCTCAATCATGCTGCATAAATTGTATTTTTGATTTTGACTTTTGTATGGCTTGTGTCTGTACAAGCACAAGCCTGTCCCTTCTCATTTGGCGATCTTTGATTCTCATGCAGCTTCTTTCACATGCTCCTACTGTTCTCGAGTTCCTGCTTCAGCAATCTGAACAACGATTTGAGGATGGTGTTCAACTTCATGAGAAGAGTCGGAAAATATTGAGATGTTTGCTGAGCTGGGTAAGAAATTTATTCAAGATTGCGATTTTTGGCTACATGAATCTTTTCTGATAGGTGGAATTGTCTTCTGTGAAAAAATAGTTTCTGTTCCTTGCAAACTGCCACCCCAAAGTTCAGAATTCAGATACTATTATTTTAATTCATAAATGTCAAAATCGAAAAGTAAAGATCTATTCAAGTCTCAAAATCCACTTGCGGTTGGCAATCAAGTTCAGTTGAACTTTCAGGTTTTCAGATATGTCTGCATTCATCCTAAACTTTTCTATTGCAACTCCCAAGTTGTTTGCTGCTGTGTTGAATCTCAGGTTCGTGCCGGCTGCTTTT
This sequence comes from Pouteria campechiana, assembly GCA_036873735.1. NCBI lineage: Eukaryota > Viridiplantae > Streptophyta > Magnoliopsida > Ericales > Sapotaceae > Pouteria > Pouteria campechiana. Next base: position 33,153 of record JAYJMB010030110.1, on the reverse strand, counting down.
CAGAGATTCCTCCCTCCTCGCTTCCAACTCATCCGCTTCTTAATTTCGTCTTCAACTCCTTGCAGGTATTTTTCCAACTCTCTGTAATTATTTCTGATGATGTTGCGTTCATCAATGCAGTTGATTCATTTCTGTGGATGGATAGGTTTCCTCTTCTTTTGATCTGGCCATAGAAGTGCTCGTTGAGCTTGTGGGTCGGTATGAGGTATGCATGGGCCAGTTAGTGATTAGTTATGGATGTGTGTGCTAGATATGCTAGATTTCACGAAAATCTTTACTACCCAATACACACCCCATTCTTTAATTTGTTGAAAACTTCAGCAGGAAACCATGGTTGTCTTTTGTTTGAAATTTCAATGATTTCATGTAGCATTCTTTAATTTCTATATTTATCTTCCCCTACCCCCTCCCAAACTTACCACCTTGTTTATGCAGGATTATGATATTATTTGATGCACTAAAAACACTTAGCGATATGATAAAAAGTTACAGTCAAATCGGTCATGTTCTCTTTCACATTGTACTGAGGATGGCTTATATTGGACAGATAGGGTGGTGGATTGTGAATTTATTTCAACTTCAATAATTGTCTCTTTGTGCTTTTAATGAAGGTCTCTCTGGCAGGGTGTACCCCAGGTCCTGTTGTTTAGAGTACAATTTCTTAAGGAAGCACTTCTTCTACCTGCTCTTGCTAATAGAGATGAGCAAGTGATTGGTGGTCTTGCATGCTTAATGTCGGAAATTGGGCAAGCTGTGAGTTGCTAACTCCTCTTTCCAGAGTGTGAGGTTTTCTACTTGCTTTAAACATTGTCACTGACAAAGGGGACCTGAAATTTGTTCTTGTGGATGTTTATGTTTAAAATATCTTTTCAGAATTATATATCTTTATTTATATTTATTTATTCTCTAAATGACTGATTCAGTTTTGACATATTCCCCCCTTCTAGCAGGCACCGGCTTTGATTGCTGAAGCAAGCAGAGAAGCACTTGTGCTTGCAGATGCACTATTAAGGTGGCATTCTTAATTCACAATGTTTGACAAACTAAGATATAGTTTTCTTGATATTCTAAGGAACAATGAGGGATTATGTTTTCCCTTTTGGCTGCCTTTATTACACTATAAAGCGATGACATGTATACTAAGGAATTATGTCTGCACCATGCAGTTGTGTAGCTTTTCCAAGTGAGGACTGGGAGATTGCAGACTCAACATTGCAATTTTGGTATGAAACTTGTTTCTTGTGTTCTTGATGCCTTCGTTATATCATATTTGAACTTGAATTTTAATGCTAAGAAAATATGTTAGTTATGGCAGTGGATATTAAACTAATCTCATTTGGCAATTTGCTTCTAACAGCTGCTTTGTGTTCTTTGAAATCGTAACTCAGAAACATCTCCATCAAAATAAGTAGGAATGAAACACCTTTTCCTTGTGTTTCTTTTCTCATCAATTTTCTTGTATGATTGATGGTCTTTACTTTTGTTTCGCATACTGTAAACTTAATTAGAAATTTAGAATAAACTATTTGTTATTGTTGGGCCTCACGTGGTTAATAATGTCTGACAATAAACTGTTATTCAAATGCTAATCGGCCAGATTGAATATTCAACCCAAATGGTTGAGTCATCTATGGACTGTCTTCATATGCAAAGTACATATATTATATATATGTTTGATTAGTGGATCAACACGTTTGAGGTGTTTGAAGTCATCCAGTACTGAGCCAATGCAGAAATATGCATTATTAGTGTTCACTAGTGATTGGCCTACGTTGCTCAATATCATTTAATATTTGTCCATGTGGACATACACAATGTTGAGTTGACTAACAATGAGTCTTACATGTCAAGATAGTCATTATGTGCCTGAGGATAGCATGGTTATGTTCATCTGAAAATGGAGCACTCCTAGTTAACAAAATTTAACAATTTACTAAACATTATATGGATGGTTGTACTTTGCATGATATAGTTGACTGATGTGTAGAGGATAGTTAAGTCAAGCTTGTTCACATGAATGCCCATGATTAATTAAATAAAGGGCCTAACATTGACATATTTTTGGTTACAATCAACTTAGGATGGAATAAATACTTAACGATTTATGACTTGTCATGTGGAGGAAGAATAAAACCATTTCCTTGGTGTGAGTGGCTTATGCTATTTGAGTACAACAAGTGAAATGAGGAACATGGTTTCCATTTACTCTGGCAGTTTTGTCTTTCAGGCAATTTTTATTTTCATGCTGGTATGCACACAAGAGGATATTAAGGGAGGAAAACTTATGGCCTTTTCCTCTTGGCTCAGTGTTTTCATTTTCTCAAGTAAAATTATATTTCAGGTAGTTTGTTAGAAGAACTGTTAATAGTTGCCTTTGTCGCCATCAGTGTGGATGGTGAGGAGATGTATTAATGAGCTTCATTGTAGGTAGAGATGACTCCCAAATTCCCAATCACCATGTACATAGTGGCAGGTTGTCCACTCTTTCCCTCTGAACCCCGTCATTTTTAAAACATACTTAATTTCAAAAGATGCAAGGGCATTTTTGCCTATTCATGTTGTTAAAAACATTAAAACATTATTATAGGAAATTGTTAGGTTTAATCTCTTAACTTTTGGATACCTCACGCAAATTTTCAACTCATAATTACTTTTCACAAAATGGCAAATTAGGTTTTAAAATGCATTCACCAATAATTGAGGACTTTGAAACAAACAAAAAAAAAAAAAAAAAATCCTCTTGGCAACTATTATTTTAAATGGTCCCTTATAATATACTACCACTTTATATTAATTTTTGTTGGTTGCTTTGAGATTATTTTAATATCATACGTAGCATTCATAACTTGTGCTGGGTGTATGAAATGATTATTAAAGCTCAAGGTACCTTTGCCATACACATAATAGGAAACAAAATAAGAACAGTTTCAAACTCAAAATTTTTTCTCCAGGTGTAGCTTAGCAAGCCGTCTCATCGGGCTAGTTTCAGAAAGGGGTAATTACAGGAAGATTGTGGAAGACATGTTTTTCCCTGTGCTCTTGGCACTACTGGATGCTCTTCTGATACGTGCTCAGGTATCACCTGCCTTAAAGTTTTATTATGTTTGGCTTTTTCTTATTTACCCATTTGTTTTTTCATTATTTAAAAGTATGGATGCATTTTTTCTCTTGCATGTTTCCTGTTGATTTCAGATGTTTCTTTCTCAGTTGATTTTCAACTGTGTGAATTATCCTTTTTAATGGATCACAAATGCATTTACATCAAGCAGCTTTTTGAAAGATGCGTGGGATTATTCTGCTCAATTCTTTATGCATTAATAGAAAAGGAACCTTTTGGACTAGATTCATTGGAGATCTTGTCAATCCTTTAAGCAACCATTCAAATGTTTGGTTTTGTAAATGCATACCAGGGCTGGAATGACCTTTGATCCACTTGACACTCTGAATTGAATCTATTTCTTTATTGGGCTTGCCCGACCAATAGGAATAAACTGAAAATAGGATTATAGAAGAGGAAATCAATAAAAATTTTTAGCCAAGAAGTACCTCCAAGTGACATTTTAATGTCCAGATTTTACAATTCATGAGATTGGGGAGATTGATAATGGCAATCAGCAGAAAATTAATGCACGATGGAAGAAAAAGATATGTGCTTTAGGAATTTAATGCAAGTAATTTGCTATAAACCAAACAATAAGATAAATTTGTGTGTTAGAAGACCAGCGATGCTTTATGTATCAGAACGTTGGTGGCTGAGGCCGAACCGCATATGCAAACGGGGATTGTTTGTCAACAGCTATCTATTTATTCATTTGGAATGCATCTGAATATACTTTTGACTGAAACCATTGCCATCTGGCATCATCTCTTTTGGGAGGATTACTTCAACATCGTACTTCTGCATATTCTTTTTGCAAGCCTATCTAATTTTGTCAAACCTATTAGAACACCTAACACCATTTCAAATTGGAGGAAGGATGCTCTTTAAATGAAGGTGGTGTGAAGCTTGCTGGTACTGGCTACTGGCTAGCACATAGATCCTAACTCCCTATCCAAGGACCTGAACGAATCGCATTCATCAAGGCCCTGCAACAAATATTGTGCATTACAATTCCAAATTATTAACCATTAATATCTTTGACAGGTTGATGATACTACGTATGATGGTGATGATGGAACTGTTGACATTCCTGACAGTCTTACTCAATTTAGGGTGAATTTGGAGGAGATTCTTGTGGACATTTGTCAGCTTTTGGGATCAAATGCATTTGTTGAGAAGGTGTGCCATTCTTCAAATTCAACTCATAAAGATAATTCTGGATTTTCAGTCTGGAGATAACTTTCATAGTTGTTACAGAGCAATGTGTTTTATCAATGATTGTTTTCCTTTTTAATGCTTACCTATGCATAATTGTACTAGGTTAGATAAAACTGTATTCATTCCTTGGAAAAAAAAGATTTGCTGCTTCCTAAACTAAAGAAGAAAAAGCATCTTGTGCAAGATGAAACAGGAGTAAAAAGCAATCCAGAACACACTGCCATTATGAATCTTTAATAGCTTTTCATGAACATGCCCAAAACACCCTTGGATGAAATGTACAGCAGGAAAGGTGCTTCTCCAACTTAAAAGATAACTGTTAAAGAAAAGGAAGAAAAAGAAAGAAAAAGTAATAAATTTGGCAAGAAAATGCTTATGTGGGTGCTTAGCAATGCGAATCAGAAGCCAGTGCATGGTTGAGATCTGAAATTGGGTGATTATTTATTCTCAGACAGTGCACAATAGTTGGTATGCAGTTGTGTGAGCCCCTGCACAGCGTGCAATGCTATCTAATTCCTGCACCTTCTCTCCCACCAACTCATCATTCTCCTTGCACAAAACCTCGCCTAGGTTCCCATTTTCTATGATTCATACACCAAAACTTAAATGTTGCTTGAAATCATCATAGAACAACAGTTTCACGAAATAATTGCCTGGCAGTTTATTCCTCCTATTAGTTGTGGATTATTGCACATAGAACGGGAAAAGCGCTAGCAGCAAATTAAAAAGACTGAATGCTTGTCATAAACCTATATAAAAAAAGATTATTGGAAAGAAAGCTTCATTTCCTAAATTTCATTTTGCTAGAAAATCAAAATCTCAATTCTGTTTCCCATTTTCTAGAAAATTAACCCTGGAATAGTGACTACTGTATTGGGCCACCTTGTCCTGCCAGCAGTAATAGTTGGTTATTTCGAGATTGAGCTACTCAAGCTGGTTGATTCAGTTTTTGCTAGTGTTGATCATAGGGAGCTCTTGCAGCTGGCAGATCTCAGAAAGGAATCTGCCGGTGAAATCGTCACTGGAAATTCAGAGATGCATCAGATTTCAAGTTCCTGTCTTTGCAGAGGATATCTTGTTGGAGACTTTGTTCCTGTTGAGCTCGATGCTGGTTTTTCCCTTTTTTTTTGGGCTGGAACTAAGGAAGAAGGAATACTTGGGGTTGAAAGAATGGCTTGGGTTGCTCTCCACCTGTGGTTTGCAATGGCAGTTTTGTACCTTCACAACTAAATAAACAGCCACTTGAGAACCATCAAATGGTTGTTAGTAGTGTAGGAAAATTTGCAAATTATAATTGAGATTTGTACAGGCTATTAGCAACACTTGAAATAACGTAGGCATATTTCCAACATTGAAGTAAACTTGTGTGTGGATATGAACATCTTTTTTATTTTAAATGGTGCAAATTGAACTTGATAAAAATTGCACATGCAAATTTGCCTGTTTCTAAAGTGTGCTGTTCACTTAAAGTCTAGGCATGATACTGACTGTACACTTTTCAAAATATTTGTTCTTACTTGTCTATATAATTTTGAATTATTAATAGTTCATTTTCTGGTGTGGGAATCCAATTTCCATGGCAGTTTCTTTCAAATTTTGCACAAATTTACAGCAGCTTAGCACGTACTTGTACATGGATAAATTCCATTTCTATTGGCAATGCAACCATCCCCTTGACCCGTCTCATCTTTCCTTTTTCTCAATTTTACTTACCCAATAACTATCATCAATCTACTAGTCAACCAATGTCTAAACATTTTCCCTTTGAGTTTACAAAAGTCAATCATAAATCATCCTCATGAGCTATGTGTTAGTTCTATTTTTACCTATTTAGCTCTTTGCTCTCGTTACCATCAAAGGAGAAGGGGTAACAAAATGGAAAATGAGGTTGATCATGGGGATTCAGAGCTCTTAAAATTTTGAAAGCAATGGCAACTACGATGGTGGTTTCAGCCTTGGCAAGGTGGAAAAAAATGACTCTACTCACCATTACTAACTTGAATTCCCAGATTTCCTTTTTCCCAAGGCTCCTAACATGTTCATTCGGAGAGAATTGCTAGTTTAGGGCCTTTTATTAAATCTGGTGTGCTACTGAAAGGGATTGTGCTTCTGATGGTAAATTTAGGTCAAAGATTGAATCTTGAATTGCCTTGGGTTTACTAGGTCTCTTTCAGCAGCCTTTGGTTGGTACCCGCTGATTTGTTAGTTTCAGCTCACAGGCCCAAAAACCTCACTGGGCAGTTGGCACAGGAAAATTGAGTTTTATTGCAGCCTATTGTCAGCATTCATATATGTGGATGTTTTTGGCATTTACATGGATAGTTCATGAAATGACATTTCTATAATGACCGTGGACCTGAATGAACTTTTTGTAACTGTTTCCAGAGACCTAGATGCAGATCAATGTTTCTGCTATTTGATTCTGCAATTTCATCTTTATTTCTTGTTTTTGCAACTCACTCATTTCTTCTTCAATATTTGCATTGTGATTCAATGTAGCTTTTCTGCCGTGGATGGGGTTCTTCAGATGGAGTGATTCCTTGGAGAAAGGTGGAAGCTAGAATGTTTGCACTTAATCTGGTGAGTGCATTTTACCTATTGGAGAGGTTGGCACTGAAGTAAACTTAGTCGTTTTTGTGAAAGTTTGTTTGGAATTAAACCTTTTGTGATGTCCCTGTTATATCAGATGCACTCCTTTAATTTTGCTTCACATTAACATTCTTGGTTTCTTGGCAAACATGAAGTTGTCACGATGCCTATTTTGACTTTTTTGCCATTCTTGGTGTTTCCTTTTGATTATCTAAAGAGAGCAATCCATGACTGGATGTTCAAGTACACTTTTTTTCTTTCTTCATTTTATGTATTTAGTTCATAGCTAGGTGTGTCCTTCTATCTTCAGATCGTTATCTAGGTTTCTCTATTTGAAGTATGGAACAAATGCAAGGATGTCTGTTGCAGATAAAACTAACTTCGATCATGGGAGTTTTGCACTATGGGTCATAGAAACCATGCCATTCTACATTAAAAACAAAGAGTTATGAAGCATTTGCAAGAACTTAAGCAGTGTTACTTTCTATGTTTGTGCTTTTGTTCTTGAAGTTTTACAGTGGATGTGTTGCCCTTCCCCTTTTTCATTTATTTTATTATTATTATTATAATCTTAAGACTTGAGAGAGGTGAGGTTGAGAAGGTCGTTGCTTATAGAATTTAGGAAACAATTTTGGACCTTTGGTTGAGAAATCTTAATAGTAAATGGAGGTGTTCTTGGAACTCAAACTGACAATTGTTTGGATCTTTAGAATTCAAGTATCATGGAAAAAATGGAGGTGTGCTTCAAGCTTTAGTTATTTGTGAAAATGAATCAAATTGAAGGCAGAGTTTTATAACATAGTTATAATTAGGCCAAGCATGCTTTATGGCAAAACATCAAGTAGGTAACATGTTGTAGGATCTCTATTGCTAAAAGGAGGATGCCAAGGCAAGGGAGGACAGCATTTGAAGTGAATTCATTCAAGGGAACCTAAAATTGGCACCAATACTAGCATGGTAAAATAGGCTTAGATTTACAGGTCATTGGTGATGAGAACTTATAGCTTTACTGCTTATAACAAAGGTGATTGAAAAGGTCCGAAGGGATGTTGGGTAAGCAATAAGGAAAGACCTAATGACATTAGTGAGTATATGTCTCTTATTAGGGATGAGGCGAAGATATTGTTGATGGCAAAATCCATACTGTTGAACCCTACTTTAATGGATTAATCATTCAGGGTGTGAAAATCTAATATGCAGCATTTTCTACGAGAAAGTTACCATCACTGTTTAGAATGGTACTGTTATTAGATGTGGTGGTTACTGAGTTATGTATAAACAATGTTCAAGCTTTCAAATCTACTTCATGACAAATTCAGATGTGGACCTTAAAAATGTGTGCTCTGGTTTGGAGTCTTCCTTTCTTACAAATTTTCAAATTTTATGTATTGTTTTAGGTTGCGGAGCAAATTCTACAATATGGGCATCCATTTGATTTTACAGCAATTATGCAGTTGGTGACAATCCTATCAAGCAGATCAGCCATTGACCTCAAGGGCTTCATGTGCTTTGTAAGTTATATTTGTGTCTTAAATTTCAATTTCCCATGTTTATATTTTGTTTCTCAGGCCTGTGCCCAATTTTTTCATAAGTATGATTTTGATTAATGTTTTGGGAGTTGAATTTTAGTGAGGTTGTTGCTAATATCATCAACTAATATTGTCTAGGAAAATTTAGTGGAACTATTCAACGAGACTTGAGTTGATATTAAGAAATGCATAAATACATATTTTAAATTGGAATAAAATGATTGAAGTTGTATATCCATCATTTCAGCAAGTTATAAAAAAGCGAATATTGTTTAAAAAAATTTAGTTACTTTAAACAGAAAATTTTAAAAATTGCAAGAATGCTGTAAAATCATGAACTGACTTTAAAAGTAATTTTCATATAGTAAACAACTTTAATTGCAAATGAATTAAGTGAAATTGACTACTTATTCTCTATCTTGTGGAGATATATTGCTTCAACTGTTTATATTGTGTCACCTTCTTGCGAAACAGGATATATTGGGGAGATATGTCAATGATATTATAGACAAAGCGAAGTAGTTTGAATTTGGTAAATGACGATTGTAAATATGTATGAAAATTTTGAAAAAAATGTCTTAATGGGATTTTTAACCCTTGACCATTTTAATTTTTAACAGATGACAAAATCTCTGCCAAGGTCCCAACTACCATATTGAACTTTTAATAACATTTCACATGTATCTTAGAGGACCTGAATCATCAGCCACTTTGTCCAAACTTGCCTGGCAACAGGTTCTGGCTAAATTCGCTTGATGAAGTCTCTGGGTTTTAAAACATTTATTTAGATAGATTGACATAAGTGACCTTAAAGCATACAAACATTTCCAAAATGGAAGATGGATATAAGGTAATGTCTGTTTAATGAGAGAAGGAACAGTTTGAAAAACAATATAACTGCATGAGCAGGAAAGCACAAACACAAAACTAGTGAAACGAATCTGCTAGAAAGTTGATCAAGGATACTTGGGTCAGTTTTTACTTAGCATCTTATTTGTCTATGATTCTATTACCTGGGCTTAATTGTTTGACTTGGATTGCTAATTCTCTTCATGTTTTGCATGATTATTGCCACCATAGGTATACAAATCAGTTGCGGATGTTGTTGGTTCATATTCTAAGTGGATATCTACTTTTCAAGAAAATATTAGACCTTTACTGTAAGAATCTGGTTCGTTTTTTCTTCTAATGATATCATAACTTATTAGCTTTATCTTTTGTCAATTTTTAGTATTGTTCTGCTTGGTAGTTTCTGTTGTCACGTGGTACCTCATGGCATTCCTTGTCTCATTTGTTTTGTACTAATACCACTGCTTGCAGGCTATTCTTTGCTTCAGGAATTAGCAAGCCTATGTGTGTGAATGCTTGTGCCTCAGCCTTGCGTAAACTTTGTGAAGATGCTTCTGTGGTGCTCCATGAAACTTCAAATTTGGAAGTATTAATTTGGATTGGAGAGGTAGTCTTCCCATTCAGCATAGCAATGAACTCTTGTTAATGCTTCTTGTACCTTGCGATATTGTTGGGGCTTTGCAATTGCATGCGAACAAATCTTTCTATATTTATGCTTACTGATTTATTATGATTGATTTTGTCGAATTTTAGTGAAAACAGATGAAAATGGTTGTGAATTTTCTTCTCTATGTTTTACTTCTGAATTGAAAGGGCAAACACAGTGAGGTGAATAATGGATTGCTGCAGGTGGGTAAATTTTTTGAGAAGAAAGATTTTTGGACAGGAATTTATTTTTCACTTTGAGGTTTAGAGAGACATGAAATTTTCATGGGTGGGAATTGGTGCTAACAGGATTGATGGTGATATCTGCCATATAGTGAAAAAAGGCAAAATGGATATGCTTTGTGTGAGAATGGTAAAAATGGGAAAAAGCAGGTTGTTAGAGTTGGTATATGCCACATCAAAGGGAGAAAACTTTGATTTCCCAGGAAAATTTTAGTTTCCTTCTATTTGAAGGCCCCATAATATGACATTTTTCAGTAGAAGATTCAGTGGAAAAACAAATACTTGTAAAAGACTGCAACAAAAACCAGAAAAGCAAAGGGAGTGCATTTCTGAAATATATGCCTCACTAAACATTCGAATGCATTCAATTTTTTCCCACTGCAATGATGTTAGGGTTACTCTTTCTTTTGCTTCTGATTTAGCCTCGTTTTTAGTCACCTAATGTATCCTCGGTATCTTTTGTTCAATGAGATTAGGAGGGAACTAAAATCCCAGGTTAATTTTGGCTTCTAATGCATATTTAGAGGAATGGGATAAGATTCTGAATTTCCATTGGAATTGGAATCTCTCCAAATTCCTTTTATGCAATTCTTGATAACAGATGTGTAAAAAGTGTACACACATCTGGTGCATTAATTTTATACATGAAAATATGCCTTGCACAAATACATTACTGGAGGTTGCACCAGCACATGCAAGTGCATGCAAAAAATCCCCCAAGCCCCCATTGGATGGCATTACTCGTGAATGCTACTGCAAGTGAATCCAAGTCCTCATTGATGCAGATTACTTGCCTGTGTAAATCTGGGTCCTCGTTGAATCTTGCTTTTGTAGATTTCCAATTGTTGTTTCTCCTATAAAGCACCCAATATTCCACTCTTTGAAGTATACTTGTTGTGACAACTGTCTTATGAAAATTTTCTTTGGATTGATTTGTTTCCCTATCACTGTATATAACTTCTTAAGTACACCTCCATTTTGTCTACATAGCTTTAATTATGTGTGCAACATCTTTTTGTTCTTCTTCCCACACTCATTCTTGAACAAAGAAATAAAAAAAGGTCTCTTGGGATACTTCATACAAATTTATTTCATTAGTTAATAGGTTGGGGAGGCAATTACAAGAGAAAAATCCTTTAATGCTTGCAAATGTTTTGTCAATCATGCTTATTTTTGTTCCTATTGTTGCTCCCCTTGGTCTGTCTGATTTTTTAAATGGAAAATTTAGCTTCCTATTGCTTCGTCCTTATGCATAATTTGTTACATTGTACATGCAAAATGCAAGTGGATTTTTGCTCTCTTTATCTGCTGCTTAATGTTATTTCCTAGATCAAGATGATCGTGTGTGATATTCTTATTTACATGAAGTCTATCCTTCTAATTCTTTTCTTCAAAGAGAGCATGTTTATTTAGGAAAGTATTTGTTTCTTTCAGGGTCTAGAGGAAAGGCATTTGCTATTGGAAGAAGAGGATGAGATTGTGACTGCAATAACTCTTATCCTTAGTTCTGTTCCTAACAAAGAGCTAAAGAATAACTTGTTAGGGAGACTACTTTCTTCTAGCTTTTTATCCATTGAAAAACTTGTAAGTGCTCACTATGCCCATTTGCCTTCCTGCAACTTTGATTTTTTATTTTTTAATTTTTCTATGTTGTGACAAAATTAGAAATTTCGTGTTTCCATTAGCTGTGGATATATACTTAATAAATTCTTAAAGAAACAAGCAATTCAGAAGCTAATGCTGGTATGATTCTCTCATTGTTTGATTTCCACTCAAAAATATTTGTTAAATTTGAGTTTAATGCTAATTATTGGTTCCAAAATAGGGTGTATGACAAAGCACAAAATTAAACAAGATTGGAAGATTAGATGAATGTGCAAGTGCAGAAAATGAATAGCATTAGAAGTGCACAAGAACACATAGTAATAAACACACAAGGATTATAGTGGTGCAGCCCCCTTTGGCACCTACTTTGCTCTTAAAGTATTCTTAACCTTGGGTTGCACTAACCACATATGGAATTACACCTCTCTTTTTTCTAGATTACTAAGAAGTCATACACTATGCCTGGTTTTCCCATGAGCTTACCAAGAACTCTACACCACTTGGTTTTACCAAGCTTATTAGGAACTCTTTATACAACTCTGTTGCAAGGATCCCTTTCCTTGTCGTAGAAAACTCAAATATCCAAAACAAGAAAATGTATAATACGATATCTCTTACTAGGCAGAGATATAGATAGATTAAGCTTAAATATAAAGAATAAACAATAAATTTACAGTTCCTCGAACTCTTCTTGAGATGGATTTGATGTAGTTTTAAACTTGTTGAACGTTGGAGCACCTTGGAGTAAATGCACTTGGATACTTAATTAGGTTTTTTGTGATTGATTCATTTGTAGCATTAGAACCCTCAAGAATCGTTTTCTTCTTAAATTAATCTTCTATAAGTTTTTGGAGGGGCTTTTGAATAATTGGAAGAGGATAATTGAAATCTAGCCATTGGAACGTCACATCAATTTCCAACTGTTACGGCTTTGTAGACGTAACCTCTTCTCTATTAAAAAAGTTCGTGGACAATCACGACCCTTGAAGAACTCTGTTGGCCTCCTTTGCCCACGCCTCTATGAAATATGGTCATTATAGAGATCTCTACAAACCTTTGTAGAGGCTCAACAGACCTCTATGAATGTTGTGACTTGGAGCACCCAGTAGATAGCAAGTGCTACAGACCTATGTAGTCGTGGGCTTTTCTCTGTAGGTCTCCTTTATCTGTTCGAAGCTTGTGAACATTGTTCTAGTGGGCCTAACAGACCTTTGTATCCTTACTCGTCTCCTTTGTAGGTCTTCTCTATCACTTGAAATCTTAGCACAACTTCATTAGCTTAAGTTCAAGTCATTTATAAAAATTAATAATATTTATCACATCTTTTATTTTTATGTAAATAAAGCACTAAAATTACTATTTTTTAAATATTCAAACTATTCAAAGATTAAATCATACTAAATTATTTAATATTAAATAATTAATTTAATTTATGTTAAATTAATGGATTTGATCTTCCTTGATAAGTATAATATATTAAAAAATATCAAGGTAATTTTAAATTTTTATTCTTTATAAAGTTCAAATCTTTTAATATACATAATAATTTTTTAAAACTAAATATTTTAACACGACTTAATCATGGGTACATCATGAGGACATGATAATTTTAGGACTTTATTAATAAATAATGATTAAAATTATACTTATATATGATAATTATCCTACTTAATTATTTAATATAATATTATTTATAGAAAATTTAAAAGTACTTATTCTAAAATAATTATATTATAATTTCATTTTTATGCTTTTTCACTAAGATAAATAAAAATAAATTAAACACATTAATTGCAATCTTCTATTTCTTAAGTTAATAAAACTATTTTCTCATGATTTACTTTTAAGAATTAAATCATATTAAAATATTCAATTTCAAATAATTACTATAATTTATGTCATATAAACAAATTTGATTGACCATATAAAAATAATAATTTATAAAGGCATTACATCAAATCTATGATTAAAATCTGATCATTTTAATGTTATAATAGATTTGAAGTTTTAATCTTTGTTGTAGATTTAATGTAATAATATTTTTTAACGTTTTATACTTTACAAGGAAGATCAAATCCATTATTAACATAAATTAAAGTAATCGTTTAAACTTAAATAACTTAGTGAAGAAATTAAATCTTAAAAAAATAATGTTTTTTGTGCTTTATTCATTTAAAAAGTAAGAAAAAAATTTAATAAATATTATTACTTTTTATAAATTAGCTATATATAAAAAAATTAAAAGTTTTGATTTGATTACAATAACCATACTTCTAAAATTCATATTCCCGTCTATTTGCATCTAATTCAAACACCTCCCAGTAGCAATTTGCGTTAGCATACAATTTAAATTCTCATGGTATTTTATTTTCAGTCTTGTGAATTGTGAATAGTCATGCTGCGGTAAAATACCTTACACATGTGCCATTAGTGAGGTGGCGCTATCCAATTTGTAGCGTCGGTAAAATACTAATGCGCAACATCAGCTGATCCGGACTCCCTCTGGGTATTTGTGGATGTATGGATGTTTTATCAACTAGCTTATGGGGGATGAGATAAAAATGTGTCATTATGCTTTAGGTGACAGTTATTCTCATCTAATCGAAATTTTGCCGAAAATTTTATTTTTGGCCATTGGCGAAATGTTTTTGCTAGAAAAATGTAAGAATTTCTCCTTTTAGGAGAAAATTTTGAAAAATTGGAGAAATTTAGCCAAATTTTTAAAAATTTTGAAAAATTCATAATCCAGTAACCTTCCTGTATCTATAACCAAGTAATAATAACAGATATCGAATGATTTCTTGTACTTTGGCAAGTTGGACCTAATTACTCTTATTTATGCAAAGATAGTCAACATATCCCATTCTGAATACTTCTTCCCAATTGAAAGAATTAAATAAGTTTCCTGTGATCCTGACCTTCGGTATTCCTCCCGTATTGTAAGTGCAATTTTTCTATTGTGAGAAGGATTCGATCACCACTTGTTCCAAGGTTAGAAGAGTTTCAAATGTTACCTCTTGAACCTTTTCTTGGACTAGTTTCTGAACCAAAGAATGCTTTGTATGATGGTTCGCTAGTTCCTTTGTAAAATTTAGAACCTGGAAAAATTGTCCTTGAGCTATTTTTCTTAACTTATAATTTTCTTGTTCTAATCTTTCTAGCATACCTCCTATTCCTAAAGCTGTAATGAAGGCTTGTTGTAATGCTGCTTTATCTGAATAGTGATATCCTTTGACCACTCCTGCAAAAAATGAGTTCCATTAACTCTTTTGCTTGGACATTGAGTGTTTGAGAAACGAGATCGATACAGTCTATTTTACTTGGATTGTATATTACATATCCAGTTTCGTTTCTCTCGATAGTTAAATTACCATCATAAATCATGTTTAGATGTGGTAATACAATATTGATCTCTGGAGTACCTTCTGAATGTGTTACATTTTGTATCTCCTGGTTTTTCGACGTACTTCCTGAGTGAATACTTTGTATTTTGTCGAACTCTGAGCTTTCTAGGATTTCTCCCTTGGGTCGCTCAGTCCTACCATGCCTTTTTGAAGTTGGCCTTAGATTTAAGACCTTCTCTTTTCTCTTTAAGAGTTTTTTTGAGCACTGACTTGCATAGTGTCCTAACCTTTTGTAGATCCAGCATCTGAGCTCAGGCTTCTTCTTTGAAGACGACCCTGTTTCTGCTTGCTTGGACTCTTCTATCTTTAGCTTCTTTCGTGGGCAATGTTTTGCTATATGTCCCATTCTTTGACACTTGTTGCGGAAGATAGAATTCATTCTCTATTCGTTTGCAAAATCCTGCAATTTCTCGAGTGAGAGAATCAGCATTAACATTTTGATAACTGCGAATTAGCTCGATATCAAAATTATAGTATGTAAGTCTTTGTTGACATCTAACCAGCTTTACTTGTTTGATGTTTTTAAGTTTCAGATTTCTAAAATGTTTAACATATGATGAATCTGTTCAGACCAAAAATGATTTTTCTGATTCAAGAAATAGTTCATTGGCCTTGATGGATTGTATTACGACAAATACTTCATTTTCATGAATTGGCCAATTGATTTCAGAATCTTTGAAGGTTCCTCCCTAATACCTACTGATTTCTTTAACGTTGGTGAATGTTTTCCTTGCTTTTAACACACATCCCCAATATGATTCAGAGACATTTATTTCCAAGATCAGATAATCTCATTTTTGTGATAGTCTTAGTTATGGGAGATTTTTCGTCTGAATCTTGATTTTCTTAACCAACTGAGTGTTTTCATAACTCCATTCCCAAGGAATTTTTTCTGAAGTTTTTCTGTGAAGTACTCTAGTTAAAGCTGCAAGACATCTAATGAAGGGTCTAGCATAGTTAAGGATTTCTAGAAACCTTTGTAGCTGTTTCCGATCCTCTATTTTGTCTGGAAATTCTCTTATGGATTCTGCAATGTGTGATTGTAATTTTTCATGATTCTTTTCAATTTCTAATCCCAAGAAATTGATATTTGATTGTATCCATATATATTTCTTTTTTGATAGAATCATTCCTTCTTCAAGGAATACATTAGCCACTTGTTCTAGATGGCTAATATGTTCTTCTTGTGTTTTTGACAACATGAGAACATCATCTGTATAGATTATGACGAATTCTTTCATTTCAGCAAATGCTAAATTTATTCATTGTTGGAATATTCTAGGTGCATTTTTTAATTCAAATGGCATGACTAGCCATTCATATAAACCTTGAGGACAAGAAAATGGAGTCAAGTGTATGCTATCCTCATGCATCTTGATTTGCCAATACCCTGACTTTAAGTCAAACTTTGAGTATATAGTGGGTCGGCTTTTTCTAATCCAATTTTGAAGCTCTTCTTGACTAGGGAGATTATATTCGTTTGGTTCAGTTGCTTGATTCAATTCCCTATAATCTATTACCACGCGAGCTTTTCCCCGTACCTTTTTTTAAAATGATTTAACATCGTGAAGGTCGCACTTTGGTGTTTGCTGGTACTCGGCTAGATTAGACCCAATTTTTGAAGCTCTGGGATTTGCTTCTTAAATTTCTCTATCATCTCTGTAGTGTATTTAATACCTCGGCTCTTGATGATAGTGTCTGGATTTTTTAATTTTAAAGAGGCCTCAATCCTTCATTTCTCAGATAATGCTTGAGGGTTAAATTATCTTGAAGCCTCTCTTTGATTTTCTCAATGGCTTCATTGGCACAGAATACCCCTTTCAAGGTTATTTGTTCATTTTCTTCCTCCTGTTCCATCATTGAAATAATGGTTTCTGTAGTTGAACATTCTATTTCTCTTCTTGCTTTTATCTTTGTGATAGACGCTGAGATTTCAATAGGAATTCTGAGCCCTCCTATTGATATATGATCTAGTTCTTGGATAAATGGCCTATTTTCAGTTTGATGTTTTAAAAATGCATTTCCCAATATTAGATCTTCATACAAGTTTTCTATACATAAAAGAATATTGATCCAAAAAACCTTTTCTAGTATTCTCATCTCCACTTCTCCTGCCATTTTGGTTACCCTTATTGATGAATTGCTAGCAATGATAAGGGGTAACTCCGGTATTGTTTTTCGCATTTCTGGAGACAGAATATTATAACTTGCGCAACAAAAACTAGCACCTGTGTCTACTAGGGCTATCCTATTTTTGTTGTTGATGATGACCTTAATTTTTGTAGCAATAGGTGGGTCTACTAGTACCTGTAGACTCTTTACCTTTTGCTGTGTCTTGAATGCAATCATTATCCCTTGAGGTTTATTTTTATATATTGGAACATTGATCTTTTACCATCCGACTATCCTTCTTGAGTCTGTTGATGCACTATCAACTGATGATCTTCTTGGCTCTCCTTGTTCCATCCTTTTGTCTTCAAACTCAGTTATTTTCAAAGGTCTGGGAATGCTGGGTTCATTTATAATCAATTTGTTTCCTTCTTGTTGAATTTGAGAGGATTCCAACATTTTCTGATTCCCTTCCTGATCTTTGAATACCCAATTTCTAGGCCATGTAAGCCTTTTGGGATTTGCAATTGTTGGAGTCATACCATTTACTAGGTTTCTGGACTCGAACAATTCAGTATACATTTGTTTGTTCTTGACTCTTGGTCTGTGTGTATTATAAAATCGAACAAATGCTCTACTCCAAATTCGTATTAGCCTTCTATTTCCAAGGTAACCATGTTTACTCCATTCATTAGTTTTGATTCTCAGACTTAAGGTCTTTGCTATATGAGCATCTTTAAGATCTATACTTCATTTGGGAAAAACTTTAAACCAAACTGGTCCTTTGCACAGGTTTGCCTTTGCTACCCCCAATATAGATTTTTCGAATTGCTCTGTGTTGCTAGCATCTACCATTGTAACTAATATTGGGAGATCCAGTTCCTCTCTTATCAAAGGAGAGATTGCAAACTGGACTAAGCCATACTGAATAAAATATTTCTTTTTTTTAAAGCTTCCTTTATTTGATTCATTTTGACTAATGAAATCAAAAACTGCCCATTGTCAGTGGCTTGTAATTCAGCGGTCGTTTCAGTTTCAAAAATATGAATTGTTTCTCGGTAAGGAATCCAACTTTTATTATAAACATCCAAAATGTTTCTAGAGGGCATCTTTCATTCATAGCAATCTCTTGAAGATGAAGCTAGTTCTGTGGTTGATTCATGTAGCTCATAGATGCCTTCTGTATTTTCTTCTTGTAATGCTACCAGATCTATGACATTTGATTCCTTATCATCATGAAAAGTCCTATATTGTGGAATTTTTGCCATATTTGACTTTCATGATAATCATTAAAATCAGATTTTGTATCCCACTCTGAAGACGAATCTTCTGAATACTCTAATTTCATCTCGAAGATTTTCTCATCATCTGGGTCAATCTCCTCACCCCATATTGGTTCAAACTCCAATTTCTCATGGGTGTATAATAAGGCTTTTACAGCAAGTTGCCTTGCTTTTCTTTTTGGCCGTGTTGTTGGGTTATGACCTGGTTTCCCGCATAACTAGCAACATTTATATTGAGACAATGACTTATCTTTAAGACACTTTGGATCTCTTTCGTACTTTTCTCTGAAGGCTTGTTTCCTTTTTTCCAAGCTCCTAAGTGGTCGAACAAATCTGCCTCCAGGCTTTGTTCTTTCCTTTCTTGGATCAATTGGTACACGATGATATCTTCTCCATCTTTCGCCATTTGTAGATGGTTTTGAACGAGACCCCTTTTGGCATGAGGCTTGTTTCTTCATCGGCTCTCGTTTGATTGGTTCACAGCTATATCTTCCTGCAACCAATTCAAATTTGTCGCAACATTTTTCTGATATGATTGGTATCTTGCTTACATCCTTGGAAAGCTTTCTTTCCACGTAGTACAATCTGATACAATGTCTTAATGCTTCAACTCTAGAACCTAACGTATCTGCTATGTCTGGATTTGATAGCATACGTTGTTCTAAGGCTCTTTGGGCTACAACTCCCTATTTTCTTGTAAGTTTATCCCAAAACGTGCTCAGTGTGTATTTTTGGTCTTCAAAACTCAATTGGTAATACCTCTCTTTGAATTCATAGAAATATTTCTCGTATTGGCACATATCATAGATCTGTAGTTTTACTAAAGCTGCTTTGGCTTTCTGCCTTTGATATCCATCTGCATTCGTGATGGCGGCTTTAGAAAATTCCCTTTTTAGGATATCAACAAAAATAGGAATGACTTCTTCTGGATTCTGGGTGTTTTCTTCAATCACCTGATTGATGGGAGATCTTCTACTCAACTCATCCCTATAAACTGGCTGCTAGGTACATACCTGCCTTTTTTACAGTCCAGTCTCTTCTTCCAAGGAAGGTGATTCTTGCTTGGTTTGTCCAAGCTTCAATGACCATTTCTGTATCTCTTTGACAGTTTATATTTAAATACACCTCTTGCAGAGATATTGGTTCCATTTTCCCATCTCTTGGAATAAACCTATAAGGAATTTTTCAAGGATATTCCGGCTTGTATGACTCTGCCGGTTGTTGAGCTAGACTGCTCAAGCTTTGGAGATTATTTGGTCATTTTTCTGATGGTTCAATTCCCATTTCTGTGGCTAATCTCTTATAAGCTTGTTCTATGCTCGTTCTTGAGCCTCCTCCTAAAAGCCTTAATTTTTCATCTAAGTTTTTTGAGGATTCTACCATTCTTCTGGCATTTTGCCCAAAGGTCTCTTCTACTTCGTTCAACCTCTTGTTGAGTTTCTGCTGAAACTGAAGCACATCATCCCTAGTCCACTTTTCTCATTTTAGAGTTTGCTAGATATCTTTCTCAGCATTTTTAACTTTTGAGAGAAGCTCAGTAGGGTTTGGATAATCTTCTTCGTGATACTCATACCTTGGGGTTCAGAAGACATCCGCTTCTTCTCTTCTTGGTTGAGAAGAAGCAGACCTTTCAGAAGGTCCAGTGAGAACTGATCTTTCAAGCCAGTTTCTAATGCTACTTACATTAGATGATCCTTGGCTTTGATCTTTCTCGGTACCTGTTCCTGGTTCAGCCATCTTGCTGACTTAAGGTACACCAAGCTTTTCTAACCTTATGGTTTAAGCTTTGTCGCTGTTTATCAAAGCCTATGATAAGAAACTAGGCTTTGATACCAGTTGCAGAGCGCCACAATGGTGTAAAAGTGTGGATAGTGATTGCAATAATTTCAGAGATAATTTTTAAATATGATGCTGAATTTTGGTGGTTTTAATCACTATCAGAATCACTCGATATAATTGAGAAAGAGGTAGAAACTACCTTGATTGGCTTTTTAGTTTGCCTTTTCATTTCTGCTAACTGAATTTGAGCTTCCAGCTCTCGTTATTCAGTAAGCGCTTCTTCCTTTTCGACTTCTTCCTGTATTGTAATTCTAAGAGATATTTGTTCAACGATTCTCTTACTCTTACAATAACGTCGAAAATAACTCAACTGATTTCTTCTTCAGCGTAACCCAGCATGTTCGGTGAATCGGTCAGGTATCCTTCTATAGCTCTAGTTTCTTTTGTTCTGATTTTAATTTCTTTAAACAATTACCAGACATTTTTAAGATCTAGAAAAGACTTCTATAGAGGATTCATAACTATAAGGCCATAGCTATTATTTCGTCTTCCTTTTGCTTGATTGCTCGCTTTATGTATTTGAGTTTCCTTTCAAATAAAGCGACAGTCATTCTAGCTCCAAAATGTTTGAAAATACTTTGAATATTGTATTCAATTACTTCCTGTCTCTTCCTGAGATTTTTTAATTCATCTCGAAGGACTTGTAATTGTGGGTTCATGCTTTTAAGTATTTAAAAACATTTTTCTCATATGAAAATCGTATGATAAAATATACCTTGTGCAGCACGCTTGGCTGAGAATTTTGATATGGGAGCTTCGTTCGCAACACAAACTTTGTCTTCAAATTTTAGATATCTTCTAAAATGACACAGACCCAAAAACTCAATAGAGTATAGAAGAAGGATTTATTGTGCAAGGAAAGAAGGAAGAAATTTAGAAGAGAGACAATTTGTTACCGGAAGATTTATGCTCCCTTTAGAGAGAGGAGCGCACCACATTTTATAGATGAAATAAAGTTACAATCGACTATTATAGATGCTTGTCGGCACCATACAATCTTGAGACGTAAAAAAGGGCTACGGTATGAACAATAAAAAGAAGTTTCGGCACCACAACTGATGGACACGTTATAAGCTTTATTAAAGGAAAAGTAGCATAACCAGTTAGAAGGAATCTAGCCGTAAATTGCAGCCACGTGTCTTTTGTAGCATTCATATGTTGCGTCAGTTTTCAGAGCCAGCTGTATCAAGATCCATGAGAGCGTTGATCATAGTGGTTGGTCTTTGATTAATTATACGCTCCAAATTTAGCCACTGGCGCTTGATGTGAAGAGGATAGTTTGATGGAGTCTTCATCTTTTTAATAGCCTTATCAATTTCAGACTGATCAGCTTCTGCTAGCTGTTCTGGATTCGTTAAGTACTTCTTGGGTATGATGGTTAGGATATGTTTTGATGATGCGTCATAATTAATCAAAGAGATAATGGTTTTAATCACTATCAGAATCACTCGACATTATTGAGAAAGAGGTAGAAACTGCCCTGATTGACTTTTTGCCTTGCCTTCTCATTTTTGCTAACTAAATCTGAGCTTCCAGCTCTCGTTGTTCAGCAAGCGCTTCTTCCTTTTTGACTTATTCCTCTATTGTAATTCTAAGAGATATTTTGTTGAAAGCGTCTCTTACTCTTACAATAGCGTAAAAAATAACTCAACTGATTTCTTCTTCAGCATAACTCAGTACGTTTGCTGAATCAGTTAGGTATCCTTCTATAGCTTCAAGTCTCTTTTGTTTTGATCCTAATTTCTTTAAACAATTATGAGATATTTTTAAGATTTAAAAAGGACTTTTATAGAGGATTCATAGCTATAAGGCCATAGCTATTATTTCATCTTCCTTTTGCTTCATCTTCCTTTTGCTTGATTGCTCGCTTTATGTATTTGAGTTTCCTTTCGAATAAAGCGACAGTCATTCTAGCTTCAGGATTTTCTTTTTGAAAATGTTTGAAAATACTATTATATCATAATTTTTAAAATGTTTTTACGCATACATGATTTATTATGAAGTTTTATGGAAGATTTTCTAATTTTTTTTCTAATTTTTTATATATTTTATATTTTTTTATATTTTAGTGAAATAGTTCAGCGAAATTTTCAATAATTTCCTTGAAATTAGCAAAATTTTCTCCTTTTCACTTGAGTGAAAATTTCCCTTTCAGCACAATTACAAACATTGTTATCATCTTATCCATTCTTTCATAGTTCTTCACATCGTGTTTTGTGTTGTAATCTGTCCATAAATGATTTTATTATTATGATAAATGGATACATTATGGGAAAAGGATATGGTAAATAGCACTAGGTGATCCTTGTCACTTTTGAAGCTCAAAATTCACTCTAGCCTTGCAAAGGAATTTTACTTGACAATATTTATACCTTGATATAACCTGTGTACAAAAGAGGATTTGTGTAGCTAACCCCAGTTGGTTGGGATCATAGTTGTCAAAGGTGCGCTTAGTCGCTCGCCTAGGCACAAGGGGGTTTAAGGCGCAGTCATAGCGCCTCAATAGGTTCAAGGTTAGGTGCTTTCTATTAGGCACATCAAAGGCGCGCCCTTTATCCTGTTGTGAGGCACACGCTTAATGCGCCTTTCAATTAACTTCTCAATTCATTTTTATTTTAGTTGCGGTTCCTCTTATTTTGACTTTTGATCCTTCTATATTGACTTTTGGAAGTATCACACCCTCTTTATTTTCTTACTAACCCTCTTTATTCATAAAGCCGTCGAAGTTGGTACATTCTACAATGTTCATGTTCTGAGATTGGGACCCACATGGTTATGTGTTCTCTGTTTATAATATTCAACCATGTGATAAAAACATCAGAGGCTATTTTCTTTCATTGAAATCCTATATTTCCTGAAATTCACTTAAATAAGTTGAGTCATTAGGCTATAGGCAACTTTCATAAAGTCTTTAATTGAAATCCTACTTAGAGACAATGGGAAAGAAATGTAAAACTTTAATTTATTCTTTACTTTTTGAATGCATATAATGCAATTTTTATATACTTTCTTTCTTTTTTTAATGAAATTAATCCTTTAAATTTGATTTTTACATATGTAACATGTTATTAATATTTTTATGATTTTTATGTAATGTGTGCATTGCTTCACTTGGGCTCACGCCCTAACTCATGCGCCTTGCGCCTAGCCTCTAGGACTCCTTTGCACTTTAGTGTGCCTTGCGCCTTTAACAACTATAGTTGGGATGAAAGCTTAGATGGTGATCATGTAACCTACAGCACACAATACTTAGCATAATTTTGTTCCTCAATAGTCGTGTAAGCCCATCCTACCCATACTTAAATTTTGCCAAATCATAACTGGATACATCTTTTATCCAAGCTATTGCTATGCTAGTTTACTCCATTAGCTCTGGTAATATTTTATTAAAGCTCTATTTTGCCAAATCTTGTTTATTCAAAGGTGCAATGCTGTTTCTTCTGATTATGTGTTTTTGTTCTTCTTCTATGTAAAATCTATTTTCTTCTTTATGCATTCGACCATAGTAATGCATATTTTTCCAGAAAAGCTGAGAGTTTCTTCGAAAAACCAGAAATTAAAACAAATATTAATGAGATGCTTTTGTTGACGTTATGCATTTTTTTAGTCTTGAAATTTCATCATTAAATTGCTATTGGCCTTTACAAAGTCGCTAAAATACACTCCTCTTCCAGATTGCTGCAGGTAATGAAAATTATTTGAAGGAAAATCCTGCTGCTAATACACAAGCCTTGAACTCTGCTGCCAGAGGGCTTTATAGGTTTGTTTCTTTATCCCTGAATTATGGTGTGTGGTGCATATCTAAACATGCCATAACCCTGTACTGTCAGCGAGAGAATGTTGAATCTAATTATACATATTGCTCTTAGTGACTTTTACACAGAATCTCTGCATTCAGTTCATTGAAAACTGTCTTGAAATGCTGAAGATTTGTTATACTTTTGTAGTTTGCTGGTAGTGTAAAGTATTCAAGCCGTTGGAGAAAACTATCTTAATCAAAGGGCACTGATCTTACTTTGTTTTGAACCTTGACCTCAAAGATTATGACCATGATTCAATGTGTCATGCTTCAGCAACGTATTAGTGGATCTTATTTGTGTCAATGCTTCTTCAAGAATTTTTTTGCCTAATTAGCTGTTGTCCCTATTTCTTGGGAAGCATCAAAATCTTCAGCTTATATCGTAACATGATTATCTTTTGACTGCTCTATGGTTTTGTCTTGCATTTTCTCTTCACAGATTAATATGAAGCTCTGGCTATGGTCTAGATCAGTATTCTTAATATCGATTTTACGTCGATAAAATTGATCTGCCCCTCTTTGATAAAAATCGCAACTGAAAAACGACATTATCTGTATTTTAGCATAAATATCGATAATATTGTACAATTTATCGATAATATTGTGTATTATCGATAAAAACCTATTTTATCGCGAGAAATTGCTAATAATATTGGTATTCGTGGGTGGGGGCGGGGGGGCGGGGGGGCATTTGGACACTGCGAAGTTTTGAAACCCCCTCCAAATTGATTTTTCCTTCTCCAAACCCCCTTTTCTACGTTCTATCATTGAAAACGAAAAATCCATTTGTAATTTAGTGGGAGAAAAACATCGTTTTGAAGATCAAAATTCTATTTTTGCTCTTGTAGATGCTGTCACGGTATGAAAATGCAATTTTTTCATTGTTTTTCATGTTTATTTTGTTCAAAATCACATGATTGCAACATGTAATGCATTATAGTGTTGATCTAAACAGATGTAAACAACAAAATCCGTTAGATTTGGGCAAATTGAGGATAAACATGCCATTTGGAAAAAGTCTCCAAATTGTTTGATTCTCCCAAATTAACCATTGTTTATATATAAAAACAGAAATTAAACATTACATTTGATAAAAAACATTGATTTCAAGCAAAAAAAATTTATTATTTTAAAATTACGATTTTTGAGGAAAAACCCTAAAACATTATTTCTTTCAAAAGTCATTGTATGGGTCATGAAAAATGCAATATAATTAGCTATTTCAAACATGGATGCGTACAGATTCTATGAAAATAGATTTTTTAATTTTTTATATTTTAAAATTAATTATAATTATTTATTAATTAAATAATTATTTAATTTATATGGGCTGTGATGCTGTGTTAATTCACAGCTATATTAATGTAGGCCCTGGTTAGTATTTCAGTATTAAGATATAACCAAAAAATTAATACATTATATATTTAATTTTTTTTAGAATTTAAAATATTTATTTATGCCAAAAATGTGGAAAATAATTATTTTTCCTAAAATTTGTAAATATGTTGCTTGATTGATTTTTAAATGTTTATTGTATGTTGTGAAGATTTTTTAAATTTTTAAAGCACTTATCATGTAATTATTATTATTTTTTTGACTTAGTATGAAAGATATAATGCTTAATATAATATTTTTTCTTGCTAAGATTTACTCTCCTTGTGTCGCCCTACATGCATGTCTCATGTGCACTTTCATTATTCATACAATGGTGGCTTTATTAATCTAATTTTTTGCTCAAATTGCGTGTTTAAATTTATCATAATTTATTACAAAGTTTCATTAAAAATCTCTCAAAATTTTCATATTTTTCTAATTTTTCTCTATTTTTATGATAAAATTTCTGGAAAAATGACATTATCTCCGATAAAAATGATAATATCTTTTTTCCAGACCACCGATAAATAGGTATTTATCGATAGTACGTATACTGGTCTAGATGTATTTTAGGTTATTTCAAAACTTTTCTTTGACCATCAGCTTTAGCTAACTGGTTTCAGGATGGGGACTGTATTCAGTCATCTAGCAAGTCCTCTCTCGGCGGATCTTGTTGAGGATGACACTATTCTGGCCCTCCTTGGGGTTTTTTGGCCACTTCTAGAGAAGCTGTTTGTATCGCCATACATGGAAAGTGGGAATTTATCTACAGCAGCATGCCGAGCCCTTTCACAAGCAATTCGGTCCTCAGGTAGTCATGATACTATTTGTCTCATTTGCACATGATGCTCCCACATTGATGATGCATTTCAGCTGTCCAATCTTTTTTTTTTCTTTGCAGGCCAGCATTTTCTTGTTCTTTTACCCAAAGTACTTGATTGCCTTTCCACTAACTTCTTATCATTCCAAAACCATGAATGCTATATCAGAACAGGTAAAGTTTCATTTATGAATCTTAGATTTTGTACAAATGGTGGTTTTGTTACACATTTTCTTCTGTGAGTACTGTGACTTTGCATGTTGAAACTTACTTCTTCCTTTTTTCCTGTTGTGGTACAAATCTGCCATCTTAATCAGCTGCTGTTGTCATTGAAGACTTTGGTCACAGAGAAGAATATGGACAATTGTTCATAAGTACATTTGAAAGATTCACCTCGGCGTCTTCTATAACAGCTCTTAACTCTTCATACATTTGTGATCAGGAACCTGATCTAGTGGAAGCTTATGCTAACTTCACATCCACATTTGTTCGCTGTTGCCCTAAGGTTTGCTTGTTGCACTAGATGTAGGGTGCTTTTTTAAAAAATAAAAATAAAAAAATCTCTATTTATTTATTATCATCCTCAATTTTTGTGAAGGACCTTTCATTAGTGATGTATGTTTCCAGGAAGTAGTTGCTGCTTCTGGTTCTCTTCTTGAGGCTTCCCTTCACAAGGCTGCTACATGCAGCACAGCCATGCATCGTGGAGCAGCTCTGGCTGCCATGTCATATTTGTCCTGTAAGCAGAATGTGCCTAACACCCTTCTTCGTTTCTAGCTGTATTTGTGAGAGGGACTAGTCAAGCATGGTTATCTTGACTTTCTGAATCCCACACTATACCTATTTTTGGTTTCCCATTCCATTTCTATTTACTGTATTACATACAATTTGATAGGGAAAACCACAGATTAATTTACAATTTATTGATCTGGAAGCTTTCTCCATGTGCTGATAACACAGATGAAGTATATCATGACTGGCACCAATGCAGGGCTCAAAGAAGCTTCCTCAAATAATCAAGCTTAGATAAAGGAAGGCTATGGAGCCCTTCTTGGTGTGGTTTGCTTCCTGGTCTGCTTTCAAGTCCTGGTGCAGTAAAAAGAACTTGCTGCCAACATAGGGATTCATAGAAGAGTGGGAAGAAAAGAAGAGAATATGTTATCTAATTATCAATACATGTCCCTAATACCATGAATAAGATTGAAGAACAGTAGCTAGACGAGGAATAATCATATAGATCATATTTAACCCTTCCTACCCAACAGCACATACTTTTTACTAGGACAACTTAGACAATGACAGAAAAGAAGGGGAAAAATTGAGTGTTACTCCTTCAAGATACTACATCGATATGCTCATGCTCCACTTAAAAAGGGGAAAGAACCATCATATCATGTTGCATGCTTATGCCAGTATTCTCCAAACATAATAGATAATTTTCATCCTTATATTTAAAAATTTTAATTATGTAGCACTTTACCACCATTTTCTGTTGTGTTCGTAGGTTGAGCTTGTGTTGCTTCCGAGAAGCACTCATAGATTGGCATAATATTTTTGAACTTTTGGAGCCTGAACTTGAGCTTTGCAGGTTTCCTAGAAGTTGGCATGTCTTCAATGCTCGAATCTTTGGCTTATATAGCTGAAGGATCTTTGAGTGCTGTAATAATTCAGGTCTTGTCTCATTCCGGTGAGGGACTTGTATCAAATATTGCATATGCCCTTCTTGGAGTGTCAGCAATGTCAAGGGTAGGAACTCCTAATTTTGGTTGCTGGAAGAATATATTTGGTTTTTCATGCATTTCCAACAATATTCTAGATAATGGTGTGCTATTCATGTGTTGAAGCATCTATGAAAATCTGCTCAATGAATTTCCTAGAAATTAATTCCAGATAGAGATTTTTTGCAAAATCCTGAACGAAAATGATAGAAGGTTGGTTCGTTGGTAAAAACCTTGGGCTGTCAGTGAATAACATGGGTTTTGAGTTTGAGAGCAGCCACTTTGTGCAAAGAAGGCCCAAGCTTAGGACTGGCACCAATCTTTCCCTCCTAGAACCCTGTGAATGTGGGACCTACACTAGGTTATGGTTGTGGATCTTTTTTCCATTTCTTCTTTTACTCCTAGGCAAAGATAAAGAAGGTGTGTGATTGACGGGCATATTGTTGTAGTATTTTCTGTTTCATTTGTTTGTTTTGGAATTTTATGGCCATCAAACTCTGTAAATTAGATGCATGATCAGTGTGAACTAATTTTCCAAGCTTTATTACATAAACCAATAGGGCTTGGTAGAAAGCAAATAGGGCTTGCACAAGAACATGTGTTGCCTTCTGACATGGATAAGGTTGTGGCTTATTGTTTAAAATGCTTGAATGTACTGTTTTATTTTGTGCAGAAACTATTATGCGGCTTAATAGTTGTGGGTTATTGAAACTTCAAAATTCTTGAATATAGCATTTTCTTCTGTGCATATGTTAGGATGCAATGTAATACTTTAGTGGTAGGCAATCTCAAATAAATAATATAAGCCTTTGACAAAAAGAATAAGTGATTATAGAATGGAAAGTGTGGTGACCTGGTCACCATGTAACTCTACCTGGGGTCATTGCTTTGAAATTGTCTAGTCCTTCAGGATTTACATGAACCTCCTTTTGTTACCTCTAGTTTCCAACTAGCCATTCTTGCTTAACCTTTTCTTGTTTTGAACTGTAATGTTGAGTTTTCTTCACTGATTTGATTAGAACTAGTGAATCTGACCCTACTCTTGTCAACTGCTTGCCATATTTTATCTATTAACATGGTTTCTGTTTCTCTATTTCACTAATTTATGTAGTATTCTTGTCATCAATTTTCTTTACCACTACCAGTGATATTTTCTGGGCTCTATGCTTCCAACTAGTTAAAGGAAAATTATCAGCTAAATCAAGCAAATTAACCAACACTGATGCTATTAGACATCCTTATGCAGATTAATCTCATTCAACTAATCCGTCATTATATCTGTGCAACTAATCTACAGCTTCGGCTTCTATTTCTAACAGGTTCACAAGTCGGCAACAATCTTGCAACAATTAGCAGCAATATGCAGTCTGAGTGAGAAATCAACTTGGAAGGGAGTCCTTTCTTGGGGTTCTTTGCATGAATGGCTGCACTCAACGGTCTTTCTTCCTCTCCTCATCTCTCACCTCGTACATTTGTGTGCGTGCATCTGAATGTCCATCAATTGATAGCTCAAAAGTCGAAACTAGGAACTTATCTCACATTCTGCCTGAATTTATACCTTTGTACTCAACGCATGAATATCCTTTTTTTTTTTTTTGTTTATAGTGTGTTTAGATCCTGCTTTGATTTTTCCTTCTGCTTTTCAACAAAACCAATCCAATGTTTTGGGTTTTGAAGCCCGAAGCAGCCTTTTATTTGATCCACTGTCAGTGTTTTTGTTTGGTCAACTAAAAAAATTTACAAGTCTGCACCCTTCAACCTTCAACTATGTTTTTAAATGAGCGATTTGGCTCCCTATGGAATACAATAAAGATACGTTCTTAGATACTAGTGAACAATTTTTTTTGTCCCTTAATAGAAAAAAAAGCAACATTCGTCAGAGGCTGGAGAATATCATTGGTTGCAATTAATGCTGCCCATTTGGACTGCAGTGTGTTCACTAAAATAGAATTGATAATGGTTTTCCTACTTCGATTGGAATCTTCTGTAGCATTCTAGAATTTGAGATGCTGAAAATTGCAGTTTCCCTTGGACTGATGGCCTAAATCTATCCATGCTAGAAGAAGTTCATCAGTAGCGGGAAAAGCTGAAAGTTCTGCATCTCTGGGACCATCCGAATCTTTTACTGAAGAGCCTGTTGCAAAAGGGAAATGATTCCACGTTAATGTTAATGTGGAAATTGCCACGCAAATGATCCATTTTGGGCTAGCAATGATATATTTGCTAAATCCAATTCCATTCATCATGTTTTGGCACCACTTATTTAGTTAAGATTCAAAACATTATCTTAATTAAAAACTTACGTGTATCACAAATAAAGACGCAGATTTTCATGGGTGCATGTTCAGTCTTGAATGAGATGAATTTTGTAATCCATTTAAGTTGTCAATGGAGATGAATTTTTGAATCTTATCTAAATAGGTGGTGCAAAACATGATGAATGAATTGGATTCAACCTATACATCATCATGGGCCCAAAATGGACCATTTGCATGACAATTTCCATTGTAATGTTAGCAGAGAATCATTCCCTTGACTAAGAGGAGTCATTGCATACCATGGGAATTATTCCCTTGACTAAGAGGACTTATTGCATCCCAACTGATGATTATAATGTGGATTCTTTGTTTATGCACCATCTGCAATCTGAATGTAATGCAGCATGATTTAGTGATCCAGGCTGTTTGTTTGATGGGTCTCATTCTGGGACACAAGGCCATGTTTTTGGTTTAGATTTTGGCTATTGGAAGTATAGGTCTTTCTCTGGATACGTTGCTTTTTGATCATTTACCACTATTTTTCCTCAACACAGGTGCAAGCTCTGCCACCTGAGTATCTGAAGCCAGGGGAAGCAGAGAGCTTGGCTCCCACCTGGCTGAATGCTCTTTCAAGTGCAGCTTCAGATTACCTTGAGAGCAAGACCAGTGATGCAAAGAGGGATGATCATGCGCACATGCGAGGGAAAGGTGGGCGGGCTCTGAAGCGTATCATTCGTGATTTTGCTGACACGCATCGAAATGTTCCAAATCTCACATGATCATGTGAATGATAGCTAATCTGCGCACGGCCGATTGACTAGTTTTTGCTCCTCAAGGCCCTGTCAACCAGTTGCCGACAACTCCTGTAACGTAAAACTGTAAATGGAAGGTGTGTGTTGGGCAGCTTCGTTTTGAAGCTCTGAGGAACTAGGGCTCAGTGCTTTGTACAGTATTGATTCTTGTCTCCAAAATTTTGTCATGACACCAGTGATTCTGAGGGTTTTTCCTCCCCTTCCCATTACCTTAATAAAAAATGAAGAGATGCATTATTTGACATGAAATTTTAAATTGTCATGTAGAGAGTTCATATTTTTGTACCTGCTTGATGTTGCAAAGCAAGCAAATTGATAAGGTTTGTATTTTTTTTTAGTGTTCGAATGGCTGTATATGATTTCACAAAGAATCAAACATTTGTATTTGATGTATCTAGAATTGTGGGATTTTAGGTGTGACTGAAGGTTGAATGGAATTGCATCGTTCTATGCTTGCAAAAATACGCCCTCTTTTAAGGGCAGGCACAAATGGCGCTTAAAATTTAAATATGTCATCAGTCTTCTGGTTTCTACACATCTGAAATCACATTTAACCCTTTATGACATCTAAATTTACGAGGTCAGACATTTACGATTGGTTCATCTTTGTCATAATCCAGGCTTTTTATGCCCAGTCCGCGGATTGCACATATCCTGCAACAGGCTATTCCATTGCTCTCTGTGAAGCTACGTGTCTTTGAGTCTTTTGATGATTGCTTTCAACCTGGATTGACTGACTGGTTTTTACAGCTTTCTTGTAATTTTGTGCTTTTAATGTAGCAGGCATCGAATGTTCTCTACTTTGTCCTCTTAGTTCAATGTGCAAATCCTTCTTCCTATGTATTCACGGATGCGTCTTTTGCTTATTTTCCTATTGAACCTCTAAATTGTAGATCCTCGATCATTTGTTAGTAATAGTGCAGCTCTTCCTTTTAACTCAAATACCCTTCACCTTTTTCTAATAGATTAAAATGTTCATGTTAGTTTTTAATCTTTTTTTTTCTAATTTATTGCATATCTTTTCATCTGGATATATGGGTGAGGGCCGTAGCAGAGAAAAAGTTCCAAGGGCTGAAGAAAATGGAAATGGAGGGTGATTATCATTTTTAAAATTTAGACATAAATGGCATTTGAAAAGTTCTCGTGGCATTATGGTTCATTTGGAAAAGGTGATGGGGAATCTATAAATCAACTTAAAATTAAGGGAGATATGTTATCTCAAATTGCTGAAAGGGGATACATAATTGTGAGGTTAGGCAGGGGATTAAAAAAAAATCTGAATTTAATGGTTTGGTTTTTGTTGACATATCACACAGCGATCATGTGCTCTCATTTTTCTCATCGTCTTTGAAGAAAAATCAGTGATAAACAAATGGATACTGTTTTGAGCCTCCCTACATTCTCAGCACTTGCCATCTTATATGTGCTGCAGTTCTGACAAAGATGAAACCAGCTCGCGCACTAACCTTTGCCGTTCTTCAGATATAGGATGTGCTAACCGCACAGACTATCTAGAGAACTCTGGCAAGGTATCTACTGGACATTTGATTTATACAGAAAATTTCTCTTTTATATATATATATATATATATATATATATATATATGTCCATGAATGCCATGAAGCAGGACACACGAAGATAGTTTCTCAATCTATCCACAATCATCTGGCCATCCGAAGAGAGGTTCAGAGTCATATATTAAGACAACTACCCAATACTGTCCTTTCTTAAAAAACAATATTCCGAACGCTTCCATGCCAACCATCTCGGCCAGGGCCAGGCCAGAGTACAAAATAACTCCTCATCTTTGCCGAAGGTAGTTTCAATGACAAAAAACGGTTGGCTGAGCTCGTGCTAGCAGACGAAGCGAAAGCCAAGGCGACTGCCTCTGAATCGCTCCCCCCCCCCCTCTCTCTCTCTCTCTCTCTCTCTCTCTCTCTCTCTCTCTCTCTCTCTCTC
>JAYJMB010030099.1:22151-36688 GCA_036873735.1 Pouteria campechiana | reverse complement strand
ATTGAGATTTTCAAAAATTCTAGCCTAGATTAAAACTCTATGCAAACAAATGATTCAAATTTAAATAAGTACAGAAGATAATTTGTTTTATAGTGGTTCGGCCCAAGCTAGGTTTCTACTTCACTTTTATGAGTCAGTTAATGTAATAACCAATATAACCTATATAATAAAATAATATATAAGAGTATTGAAAACATAATGGTGGGTGGCTTGGCATATTCTCATGAGTTGTTTTATTTTAACGCATGGTAGGTATACATTAAATATAATGTAGGATGCATGATTAGCATCCCAATTATAAGGACGATTAGTTGAGTAAGAGAAGGAAAATAAAGGAATGAGAGAGGGAGGCTCTATTGATAAAAGGAAGAGAGAAAAAGAGGGAGGGAGAAGGAAAAGAAGAAGGGGGGAGACTTTGTTGATTGGGATTTCTATTTTTCTCCTTGTATCTTTGGTCAAGTAAGTGATTTAGATTTATCTATGTTATCTATGTGATAATTATACTAGCTTTGATCATTAATTAGATGATTATAAACTATATTTTTAGTTGAGATATACATTAATATGCATATGAAGCGGATTTACAGAAGTAAAATGATAAAATATTCATTTTTAGTGAATTTGAAAATAAAATCATTCTGATTAATATAGATATTATTTTGATGATTAGATCTGGTGGTTATGTTTAGTTTTTGTGAATTTATATGCCATGTGAATTTTGTAAAAATTGGATGTGAAATCACCATTTAATTGTTGAAAAATTTTCTATTGATTGAAAAAAGAATTTTGTTAAATTCTATGTTTGACAAAATTACATATTGAATATTAGGCTTGAATTAAAGCTCTCATTATGTAGAGTACATTCCATGGCTCAGACTCATAAAATGTTATCAATATGAGGAGTTTTTGACAAAAAACAAAATGAAACAAAAGTTTTAAAAAAAACAACGAAAGCTGTCTCAACAACGTCCTTGTTAAAAATGGGTTTAAACAAATGTCATTTCTAAGGTGATTTACACATATGATTTGGAGGATCTGAATAGTTGAATATATTTAAATAATGATTTTATCATATGGTAGAAATTTCAAGTTGAAATGAATTTGTTTAGTTGGTTAAATTTGATGAAATGAGAAAAATAGTAAAAATTATTAGATCTTGAAATTTTGGACCATAGATCACACATGGATCACATTAGATGATTCAGGGTATTTCTTGGACATTTTAGAAACAAATTCATCAAGTTAGGATGTTTGAATAATTATCAAAATTAAAATTTTTATTCAAAAAATTAAAAAAGAGGGACAAAAGTCCATAACTTCAGCCCGTGTTTGTGCCCAGTCCAGAACCTAGACATCCAGCCTAGGTAGGAATCATCATAGGTGGCCCAGGTTTGTTGCGCTAGCATATGATCATCGGCCTAGTGATGTACAAATGACTAAGATTAATTCTAATGTTTCTAGACCGTCTGATCCTTGATTTGGGTGATTAAAGTTGATTTTGGGGTTTTTGGATGTTTTAGATCCAATGAAAAGGTTAAATTATCAAACTAGTGACCAGATCATGAGAAATTGAATGGTCAGATTTATATTGCTAATATCTAGACCTCACGATCTCCAAATTGGGCAATCGGGTATTTAACTTTGAGATTTTTGAACATTCTGGACCTAATGGAAGGATCAGATTTTTCAAAAGATGGCCAGATCATGAGGAAATGAATGACCATATTTGAATTGTTGATTTATGGACCCCATGATATCTGATCTGGATATTCAGATAGTGGATAAGATATTTTTAGATGTTTTGGACCTAGTGGAAGTGTTAGATTATCCAAATGGTGGCCAGATTATTGAGGTCTAAGTGGACAGGGGATGTTATCCCATAATTGTGATAATGAGGTCCTCTAGACTGGATGATATATGATATGAGGTATTAATGTTGGCCAGATCATTTAGGTTTAAGTGGACAGGGGATGTTATCCCATAGATGCGATGGTGTGGTCCTTGGTGTGCTTTCATAGGCAACCAAATTTAGAACCTTACTCCAATTAAATTACATATAGTAGTATGAATAAGGGTCGATCTCACGAGGAGTATCTAGTTTAATTTTATGCAAAGTGAACAAGAATAAGGATTTTGATTGTAATAATAATAACATTATAAAAGAAATCATCAGAGAAGAAAACCATAGTTTAAGTCAACATCCACCATCAGAATCTCATAATTGATCATTGATACAATTATACATGAAATCATACTTTGAATATTCACCATTAGAATTATTTTTCCTATCTCTCCTTCAACATAGTAAATTGGAAACTAGTGTTCTAATTAACCCTAACCACTAAACAACCCAAGACCAGCACTAAAGGTATAATTTAATAGCAACATTAAGATTTGTAAAGATTGATGAAGCAAAACAACACAAGCACCAGCAGTTGCATTTAATTTAGTCAAATATTTTTTCTAAGATTTAATAACTGCAATAATAGAAAATTATTAAACCCTAGTTGCTTCGCAAATTAGAGGGATCAAATGATTATGGATTTGATATCTAATTTAGCAATGGATTGCAATGAATAATAAACTAGTAGGCCTCCTAGCAATTAAACATAACAATCATAATCATGAACAAAGAAGAACATTCAATACTCAAGGTATAAATTGAACAATTAAATCAAATTAGATCTTGTAGTATATTGATTTTAAGGCTTCTATCTCCTTAAACCAAGAATAAAAGTTTAGGCATGCATGGTTATTAAATCACAAAAAAAGTAAAATAGAAAAGAAAGAAGATTCTCTGTCGAAAGCTGCCAAAAAGTCCTCCTTAAACCATGTCAAAAGAACCCTAAAAAATCCTAGAAAATTGTTATTTAAAATAGAGCTAAAATAACATAAATCCAAAAAAATTAGACAATAAAAATTTTGATCAACCGCTGGCGCCACCTTGCTGTCTGGTGGGGTGCTGTTGATTATGAGTAGGCGCCGATGGTGCTGGTTTGCTGTTTGCTAGACATGCATCCACTATTTCAACCATAACTTCCTCATTTCAACTCAAAATCACATGATTTGTCTTGAATTGGTTATATAACATCGAGATATACAACTTTGATGTTGATCACGTTTTCCAAATCATCCTCTAAATATGGAAACATTGGTACACAAGTGATACTATATGTAATCTTTAGCTCCTTTTTGACATGTTTTGATACTTTCTCTGCTCAGTTGTCCTTGATGTAATATTTATCTCTAATAACTACAAACATGAAATTTGTAGAAATTTTTTGTATGTTTTTGAAGCATCTTTAATCATTTCAGACTTATGCCTAAAATACAGATTGATGCTGAAATTGTCCAAAATTATCCAATTGTCTTCTTCTTGTACTTAACAACTCCATTTGTCTCCTAAATCAAAATATAAGAATAATGAGCATATTTAGGAATCAAATAAGTATAAAATGCTAAGTATTATGGGAATAAAATATAACATTTTGCATTCTCATCTAATTCTCTCATAGTTAACTCTTGCTCGTCCTCGGGCAAAACTCAAATTCACTCACCCCCAGAAGAACATCAAGGTTGTAATTATCATAAACAAAGAATAATCGAAACTCTTCCAAACCTATAATATATCATGAATAAATCATTTTTATATAACTTACAATCGTTCAATAAGCATTCTCTCTTGAAGATGGATTAAACTAAATAAGTAGAACCCTCACTGAAATAAACACTTTACTCTCATGTGTTTGAAGGGTATATGTTCCACTCAAATTCATTCCAATGAAAATAATCTATCATAAACTTACACATCTTCTTATTCTTTATCACTGGGATCACATGCTTATCATGAATCATAAAGACTTTTTATGGGTTGTAATGGGGTTTAGGGTAAAGGAGAGAAATATTTGGGAATGTAGCTCAAAAGCCATTGTATCTAGTGAAGCACAAATAAATCAACTCAAGCTCAAATATATAAGACATGTACAATCAGTTATTTTCTTCAGCATCTTTCACCTTTGAATACATGATGTATAAATAGATCCCTTCTCTTAGAATTTTAATATTTTCTTTTTCTTTCTTTCTCACTTTGACGTTTTTTTCAATTTTAAGAACAATAACATGTTCCATTTTACCAATCATAGCCATACTAAGAATTTCGATACCCCCATACTTTATTTTTTTTGTACACCCATACATAGCATAATGATGACCCATGCTCCACTAGCTCTATGGCTTGGGTAAAAATATTGCTTTTCTGGGTTTTAAGCTTGTAACATAGGTTCATAATAAAAGTTTATAAAGCTCAACAAGAGAAAAAATTTAATCACAAGGTAGGTTATTTGGCTCTTGTAGTTCATAACAAAGCAAGGCTTTAATCATATTCATGCATGCATGTACTAATGTGGTCTCAAAGAGAATCAAAGAAAGTTTTAGAGAAACAAATCCATGAAAGAATATCTCTCATGAGGAAAAAGGATGAGATTGATGTGGATGTGTCAGTCTAAAGGCTCAAAATCTCACCAGCTTTTGTCTACAACATTTAGTCATCACCATTCTCAAGGAAAATAACTAATCCAAGCAATTACAAATTGGAAGATTACTTATTCAATCATGTTATAGAATTTTCAAGCTTAGTTAAATCTTGCTTATGCATCATCAACCTCAAATCATTAGAAACCACCAAAATAAAGGATAAAACTGACTCTCTCTCTCAATTTTTTTTCAAAAATAAAAGAAAGGATAAAAATAAAAACACAAAAACACAACCTAAACCTAAACATAAATCCCCTCCCTTACACTTAAAACTTACATTGTCCCCAATGTAAGGTCAAATGCAAAGAAGATGCAAAAATAACCATAATATAAATGCAAAAATAAGAATGAAATAAGAAAAAGAAACACAAACTCCCCTTGGGTTACCTCCTAAATAGCGCTTTTGTTTGCATTCTCCTTCAATCTGGAGCAATTACAAACTAAAAATAATGAAGCATGCATGTAGATAGGTCAATTCCTTTAATATATGTACTTATCCATCTAATAGCCATCTTATGCTTCTTAAGAACATGCACAAGTTTCTCTTCTTGCAGTGTACTGAGTGTATTGGAGATGATCACTGATAAAGTTCCTTCATCTTCAAGGAACATGTACTTGAGGTGATTGGGAAGAGGCTTCAAATCTAGAATGGATAACTACAAAATAGATGGTAAAAGGCTTTTGTTAGAAACTGGTAACTCAATGTAAGGATCATTATCTGATTTTTGGTAATTTTAGAAAGTCATCCAATGCTGCAATAGTTTCTTACAAATTAGTACTCAAAGGTAACACCTCATTCTCTTTCTCAAGATGTTTACTAATGGAAATTTCCAATTAATCTTTTTTATTAAGTTCAAAAACTTCTTGTACACAAGAATCAATCACATCAGTAGAGTACGTAGGATCATCATCATCAAGATATTTCTTGGCATCATAAATGTTAAACTTGATAATTTCACCATCAAATTCCATACTAAGTGTACCACTGTGAACATCTATCTTAGTCTTGGATGTCTTTAGGAAGGATCTTCCTAACAGAATAGGAGTATTTTGATTGCTATTCTCCATATCTAGCACATAAAAATTAGTAAGGAAGATTAAATCATTGACTTACATAAAAATATCCTCAACTACACCTTTAGGCTATTAGACTATCAGCCAATTGAATTACAATACTAGTTTTATTCGAAGGTCCAAGTTTCAAAGAAGCATACAAAGAATATGACGTAACATTAATGGAAGCTCCTAAATCTAACATGGCCTTTTCAAGTTTAGTGTTACCTATCATGTAAAGGATAGTAAACATATCTGGATCTTTGCACTTTGTAAGGAGTTTTCTTTGAATGATTGCAGAAATATTCTCCCCTAATCTCACCTTCTCGTACACCTTAAGTTTCTATTTTCTCTTTATTGTACACAATTCTTTCAGAAATTTAGCATAATGAGGTACTTATTTAATGACATCAAAAAGTAAAATATTTAGCTCGCATTTATGAAAAGTCTCAAATAGATCTTGATATCGCATAATTTTTTGAGATTCTACTAAAGCCTCAGGAAAAGGTGGTACTAGTTTATATTCAGAAACAGGCGGAAACTTACGTTTAGCTACTTCATTGTCCTTAGGAAGGTTCTTGTCTACAACTACATCTTTCTCCTTTGCTTTCTCCTTTGTTTTCTCCTTTGCTTTCTCCATTGGTGCAAGAGTCATCTTTGATGGAATCTCAACATCTTTACCACTTCTCAAAACAATTGTGCTTACATTTTCTCTTGGGTTCACCACCATTTGAGAGGAAAATTTATCTGAACTTTGAGTCCCCAGTTGATTGATTATGGTTGCAATCTGACTTACCTAATTTTCCAAACTCCGAATGCTAGCCTTTGTCTCCTATTGAAATTGCAAAGTGTTAGTGGCAAGAGACTTAACAATATCTTCTAAAGATATACTAGAGTTAGAAGTTTATCCCTGTTGTTGTCTAGGTGGGTATGCCTACTGATACGGCAGGAAATTTGGGCTATTTTGAGATGTGGGCTGATTTACTTGTGGGTTCCCATAACTGAAATTAGGATGATCCCTCTATCCTAAGTTGTATGTGTTAGAATAAGGATCATACTTTCTCTGTGGTTGTCCAAAAAAACCACTCATCGCATTCACCTGCTGAGCAGGTTCTTCTTGAAGAGTTGGGCAAGTATCAATTGGATGCCTTACCACCAAACAAATTTCATAAACCTTCACTGTTTGCATATTTCCTATAGCCAATTGATGAATAAGAGAAGTTAGACCTACAATTTATTATTCAAGGGAGGAAACACTTACCTCATTAATAGGCTTGGATAGAGAATCAAGTCTATTGCCAAATTATTGTGAGTTGGCTGCCATGTTTGCAATCAAATTCCTTGCGGCTTCATAAGTTTTATCCACTAAAGCTCCTCTGCAAGCTACATCAATCATGCTCCTTTCAATGTGTAAAAGACCCTCATAGAAATACTGGATAAGTAACTACTCTCTGATTTGGTGATGGAGGTAGCATGCACATAATTTCTTGAAATATTCTCAATATTCGTATAGGGATTCTCCACTATGCTTGTCTCACACCATAAATTTCCTTTCGAATGTTGGCTGCCCTTAAAGTTAAAAAATATTTCTCCAAAAATAACCTGTTCATCTCATTCCATGTTATGATGCTCATAGAGGATAGATAATATAGCCAATCCTTAGCTAAATCCTTCAAAGAGAATGGAAAGTCTCTCAGTTTTACCCTTATTGGTTTTATACTCATACACACCACATGAAACTCCTTGAGATGCTTGTGGGGATCTTCACTTGTAAGACCATGGAAAGTGGGCAAGAGATGATTAGTCCAGATTTTAATTTGAAATTAACAGTAGTATCTAAAGTAGGAAACGTTATGCACAAGGGTTGTTGATCCAAATTAGGTGTGGCAAGCTCTTTCAAAATTTGAGTTCCAGCCATGATTTCCTTCTCCTCAGAAATTCTCCAAGCTTCTCTCTTTAATCTATGCAAAGTTCTCTCTATTTTTGGCTTGTACAACAAATCATCTGTATTAGAAGATCTTGGAACAACCATAAATAATTAAGAAAAATCTAATAAATCCTAAAAAATAAAAATAAATAGGAAAAATCAAACACTCTAATTAAATTACCTATAGTAGTGTGAATAAGGGTTGATCCCAAGAGGATTATCTAGCTTAATTTCATATAAAGTGAACAAGAATGGAGATTTTGAGTGTAATAAAAACAACATTATAAAAGAAATCTATCAGAGAAGAAAACCTTGGTTCAAGTCAACATCCACCATCAGAATCTCATAACTGATCATTGATGCAATTATAAATCAAATTATACTTTGAATATTCACTATTGGAATTATTTTTCTTATCTCTCCTTTAACATAGTAAATTAGAAACCAACATTCTAATTAATCCTAATCATTAAACAACCCAAGACCAGCGCTAAAGGTTTAATCTAATAACAATGTTAAAATTTGTAGAGATTAATGAAGCTAAACAACACAAGCACCAGCGGTGCATTTAATATAGTCAAATATTCTTCCTAAGATTTAATAATTACAACAACAGTAAATTATTAAACCCTAGTTGCTTCACAAATTAGAGGGATCAAACGATTATGGATTTGATATCTAATCTAGCAATGAATAATAAACTAGTAGGTCTCCTAGCAATTAAACATAATAACCATAATCATGAACAAAGAAGAATATTCAATACTCAAAGTATAAATTGAATAATTAAATCAGATTAGATCTCATAGTATATTGATTCTAAGGCTTCTATCTTCTTAAACTAAAAATAAAAGTTTAGCCATATAGGGCCATGAAATCACAAACAAAGTAAAATAGAAAAGAGAGAAGAAGAAGATTCTCTGTCGAAAGCCACCAAAAAGTCCTCTTCAAAGCTTGTCAAAAGAATGCTAAAAAAACCTAGAAAACTTAAAAATTTGAAAAATTGGAAAAAAAATTTTGATCAGCTGCTTGCACCACTAGTGCCACCTTGCTGTCTAGTGGGGTCTTATTAATTATGAGTAGGCACCGATGGTGTTGGTTTGTTGTGTGCTAGACATGCATCCACTATTTTGACCATAACTTCCTCTTTTCAACTCAAAATTACATGATTCTTCTTGTATTGGTTAAGTAACTTTGAGATCTACTTTTATGTTATCACTTTTTCCAAATTATCCACTAAATATAGAAAAAGTGGTACACAAATGATACCACATGTAATCTCTAGCTCCGATGTTTTGACACTTTCTTCGCTCATTTGTCCTTGATGTATTCTTTATCTCTTAGAACTACAAACATGAAAGTTGTAGAAATTTTTCTTATGTTTCCAAAGCATGTTTAATCACCTCAATCAGACGTCTGATGAGAGATTTATGCCCAAAATATGGACTAATGCTGAAGTTGTCCAAAATTATCCAATTGCCTTATTTTTGCACTTAACAACTCTATTTGTCTACTAAATCAAAATATACGAATAATGAGTATATTTAGGAATCAAGTAAGTATAAAATGCTAAGTATTATGGGAATAAAATATGACATTTTGCAGTCTCATCAGTCCTCTAGACTAGTTGGCGTATGATTTAAGGTGTCAACCCTGACAAGGTGATGGTCAGGTAGATGGATGGTATGGAATGTTGTTTTACTTGATGTTCATAGTGGTTTGTCAGATCATACAGTTTATGATATTTAAGAAGATTTGACTAATATTTTTATCATACAAGCTTGTTACATCTATTTTACTTACTGAGTTGCTATAACTCACTCCAATATTATTTTACAGAGAATGTTGCTCGTGGAGGACATTAGTCATGATGTGGGAATAAATGTGGCAAATGTTGCTATGAGAGTGATGTTAAAAATAAATATTGTATTTTCTATTTTATGCTAAAGGATTGTATTTTATGGATTAAAGTATAATAATTTCTTTAATAATGAGTTGTTGTGGTTGCTTTCATGGTTATGCTTCATCTCTCTTATGAAAGATCTCGAAAGATTCACCCTTGGATTTGGGAATGAAATTTATTTACACTGTTCTCAGGATTGGGGTGTGATTGTTAATCTTACTATACTCAGGCTCCATTAACATGTGTTTGAATCAAACAAGTTGGTTTTCTAGAGTTCACTAACAAACTCTCACATTTACAACTAGTTTTTACTACTT
Organism: Pouteria campechiana; assembly: GCA_036873735.1. Lineage (NCBI taxonomy): Eukaryota > Viridiplantae > Streptophyta > Magnoliopsida > Ericales > Sapotaceae > Pouteria > Pouteria campechiana. The sequence goes on along the minus strand of JAYJMB010030099.1, from coordinate 26,955 downwards.
GCTAAATTTAATACACATAAACAGTAAGCTCCTTGCTTGCTTAATTAGAAAATAAGAATGAAATTTGCATAGAAATATGCCTCGACTTAGGCTTTTTTTGTATACAATTAATACAAGAGTAATAAATGATATATAAATTAAAAGTAGAGATTTCAAGCTCCTTGAAATTTTTCATAGATGAAGCAAATAGAGTTTTGCACAGATGGAGTTGAAAACATGGAACAAAGCTTTGATCGCTCTTGTAGATGGTCTTTAATTCACTCAACTAACTCTTTTTGGAGATTTGAACCCTCTATTTATCCTCTTAGAATAATTGTTATTTCTGATAATTTTTTGACTGTTTTAAATTATTTTTTACACTCCATGCAATTTGCCTTTTTAGCGTGCTTCAGACTATTTGAAATTTTACTTCAGATCCTCTGAAGGTCGGGTGCTTTGTCAGTTACCATTGTAGCATTAATATTTAGAGCTCTCACGCTCTCTTTTAGATTTTCTAAACCTCAGCTTTGATGGAACTACATTCTAGTGATGCAGTTTAAAACATCTGAAGGTCATATTTCAAGCTCTAAAGTTTCTTCTGATGACTGAAAGATTCAACTACTTCCAATTGCTATATTTTTCACCTCTGAAGCTTGTGTCTTCCATCTGAAGTATCCTCTAAAAGACTTTTATTGAGTCTAACCCTCTTTAATTAATTTGATTTTGATAATGAATGTGAATTAGTAACTAAGTTTTGATGATGAGCAAATATGTGAGTGAAAAATTAAGATACTAATAAGTTATATTCCCAAGTATTGTAGAAATAAGTAAATAAAATAGGTTAACTACATTAAGGAAGTACCTTTAGAGTGATGAACACTATGATTAAGTTATATAAAGCTAAAGATCATCGTAGTTATGACTTTAGAGAAAGAAAAGCAAGTAAATGCTCTAAGAATGATAACTCTAAACCTTAAAAAGGATTTTAGATGCATTAGAAACAACTTTAGAAGTTGAAGAAGCTATTAGAAGGTCTTCAATTCTGAATGAATAAAATACATCTAAAAGCTTTAGAGTAAGTCCAAAGGAAGAATTCCATGCTTCAGAGGTTAGAAGGAATAATCAGAACTTAGTTTAGAAGTAAGGAAGTCTTTCAGAGGGTGCTTCAAATGATAGACACGAGCTTTAGAGGATTTTAGATGCAATAGGACACTTCTGAAATCAAGTAAAACAAGTTTAGAAGATTTTGAACTCATCAGAAGATCTACAAGTTAATTTTAAATGCTTTAGGGTAAGTTCAAAGGAAGAATTTCATGCTTCAGAGGTTAGAATGATCAATCACAACCTAGTTAATGAAGCCTTTCATAGGATGTTTAAGATGGAAAACACAAGCCTCAGAGGCCAAAATATAACTATTGAAAATGTCAATCGCTAGAAGGAGCTTCACAAATTGAGAAACTAACTTCGAATGGTTTGAAGTACATTGCAAGAATGAAGTTCAAACCAAGCCAAATTTATGAAGGTTTTAAAAGAGAGCTTCAGAAGTTCTAAAATTTAACTTAACAATGGTAACTGATGACAAGCCACTAGACCTTTAGAGGGTCTGAAGTTTAACTTTAAAGGGTCTGAAGTGCGCTTGCAAGGAAGATCCTGTTGAGTGAAAACACAATCTAAAACGATCAAAAAATTGCCAGAAATAATCATTAAAGGCTGAATGCTCTTCCGAGAGTATAAAAAGATGATTTGAATCATTAGAAGAGTTAATTAAGTTAATTAAAATTGATTATTTACACAGATTTCAAGTTTTCTTCCAAACTTTTAACTCTAATAGTGCTGAATTCTAATACTACATTCAAAGCTCCATCTTCAACAATATTTAAGAGGTTTGAAATTTGTATTCTTAAATTTTATATCATTTGTTATTCTTCTTTAAATTTTGCACAACTTGCCTAAGTAAGGGGCAATTACTTTGTACAATTAGTTATTGTTTTATCTTTTTGCAAGTAAGGGGCTTTCAGAGTGATAATGTTTATTACAACAAGTAGGGAAGACTTGTTGGGATTATAAGAGTTGGTTGGTGACCTCAAAAAACCAATGTGTATTGTTGGTCAGCATATGATCAAGTGTTAGTAGAACCTTAGTGTAGTAGGAAAGAATGACTCGGAGAAGTGGGGTAAGAATCCTGCTTGGGCCAAACCAATATAAAAATTTGTGTTCAAAAATGCTGTGTGAATTTCTCTATTTTATTTTAGCACCATTATCTTTAATTTGGCCAAAATTTTTTAAAGTCTCAATTCACCCCCTCTCTTGAGCCACTCTTAAGTCAGGGACCAACACTTTCTTACTCTAAACTAAGTTCTAATTAATCCTTTTGACCTTTGAAATATAGAATTGTTCCTTTAAACTTGTTTTGAAGCTTTCAAATATGTCTTTTATACTTTCAAAGTAGTCTTTCAGACCTTATGACACCTTTTAGATCTTCTAAACTTGCTTTACTAGATTTTAGAATTATCCTAATGCATTTATAATCCCTTTTCAAGTTTAAAGTCATTGTTCTTTGAGCATTTACTTGCTTTTCTTCCTTTGAAATCTTAAATGTGATGAATTTCAACTTGCGTTCACCGCAAACTAGCCATAAGTGTATGGTGCCAAGTTTTGTAATATATAAAGGTGAGAAAGTGTCATCTCCATAGAGATTGTGTATGTTAATTAATCACTAGATATTATTGTAAATAATTCTAACTTTATCTGGATAGTCGATAAATAAAGAATTGAATAATAAATAAAATGAACAAGCTTTGATAAGAAGTAATAAAGGTATGAAAACTCTAGAAGATTGATTTCATTTATGCTTCAGTCATAGTATTTACAATTCATTCTACCTTGATCATTGCATTGCTTTATAAGTCAAGAATGTAAGAACACTTAACTCCCTCTCCCGAGTGCTGAGTCAAGTATCTATTTCCAAATTTCTAATTTTGATATCCCAATAAAAATTAGAATATTAGGAATACATTAAGATCTATGATTCTCTGTAATGATTTCATAAAACTTAGAATTTCCCAAGTCATCTATGATTTTATATTGTGATGCCTAGATCCTATTCAGGATTACCTCTCCTTATTATCAAACCCTAAATACTAGATCATTCAATAAATGACTAGTAAATTGAAATTATTAAACACAAAACGTCATAAATAAACCAAAATAATGCCCATCATTGAATTTCATTGATCACACCATGAAATCCACATAAAATTCCTCTCTCCTCTATAAGGAGGAATTTAGCTACTCATGATGTAAGTAAATCCATCAAATAACCATTTAAAATCATCATAAATTAATTCCGAAAGTTAAATCGAAAATTACAAGGAATGAAAGGAGGTAAAAACACAAGGGAATGAGAGAAAATAATGTTTTCCCCTTTTATTGCTTGTCTTCCAATCCTTGAAATTGATCTCTTTCCTCTTGATCTTCAAGCCCGTCTTTATCCTCTTCTAAGCCCATAAAAAAAATCAAGAAAAGCCTCTCAAAATTCTCCCCAAAACATCATCCTCAATTAGGTTTTATTGCACATAATCAGGTGGGGAAAAAATCCACATGGTACTATAGTAGCGCCGGTGCCGCAGCACTGGAGTTGCTGGACATTTTTTGCTACATTTTGCTTGCTCCATTCTTTCTTTCCTTTAGCCATCCCATTTCACTTTACTTTTCCTAAGTTTTGCTCACTTCTTCCCACTCTCTAGTGTACCTAGGAAAACACATCTAAACACATGAATAGTATATAAAATTCTCAAGAATCAACAATTAAATGAGCGTGAACAATATTAAATATAAGTGAATAAAATTCACTTATTAAATACCCCCAAACTTATTAATTTGCTAGTCCTCAAGCAAAATAAAAGAATACATTTTCACAAAAAATAAAATCCACATTGATTAGGTTCATTTTTCAAAGACCTGAAGTAAATTAACATAGCTTAGAACAAAACTTAGAAATATTATGGATTCCTAGAATTTCAACCTGAATATCATCCTGTTTACCTTCGATTCTTGGTACATGTGCAAAATGTTATAGCCATTCCAATCTAAATCACTTCATACTTAGATTAATTTATACAACTAACTAAAACATATTCAATGCTTACCCTATGAATTCACAAATTAAGAGAGACTACAATAGATATGCATATGATATTTTACTTTCTTTACTTTCATCTTTACTCTTCTTATTTTCTTTTTGTGGGCTGTATTACTATCACACTCCTCAAACTTATCTTCTTTTGAATTCTTTGGAATGTGATCCCCTCAAAATTTTGGGATTTATTACTACCACACCCCTAAACTTGTTTTCTTTTTAGTTTATGGAAATGTGATACCTGCAAATAAATGATGAGTCCTTATTCATGCTTTTATTTTACGTCATCTAATTTTTGTCTCAAATAATAATTGCAATGAGTTTAGAGTTTAAACTGAGCTATGCAAACTTAGTCACCTAAACTGTTGCTAAGTACTCAAAGAATTCAAAAAGAAATGGCTATGTGATCAAATGTGTAGGAAACCTAAGGTAAATGAAGATAAATATTCAAGTCAAGCACATAGACTATGTTGACATCCAACATTTTCTTCTTAAGCCATTGTTATAACATCCTAATCATATCATTAGTCTCCTACAAGAGCCCTGATGAATGCCCAAAATAATTTTTTTCACTAAAACAAAACACACAAACTAGACAAACAAAACACACAAATAAGACCAATAAGACCAACAAAACACCACTAAGAACCGCGGGGGGGGGGGGGGGGGGGGGGGGGGGGGGGGGGG
>JAYJMB010030099.1:0-22141 GCA_036873735.1 Pouteria campechiana | reverse complement strand
CCCCCCTCCCCCAATTTCAAAAACAAACATTGTCTCTAATGTCTAAGAAAAGTAATTAGAATGAGGACTTCCTTGATGAATTTTTCTTTAGTCATTTGGTTCATCTTCCAATTCCTTAGATGTAGAAGGTGGGGTGTAGGGTGGAAAAGTGGGTGGCATGGGAAAGACTACCGAATTGGCTCCCTGTGAGAAAAGACAACTCTGGAACATGGAGTTAAGCACATTAGTGTAATTCATGATGAAGCTAAACTGTTGTCGGTGCTCGGTCACCATCTAGTTGACTCTCCTAGTCATGGAGGACTGCCATCTTTGAGTAGACCTCTACATCACTTCCAACTGATTGTATAGATCAACTAAAACGGGTTCCATAGGAGGAGAGTGTGTAGCTTGTGTTCCCTATGAAAAATTTGGTGCAATAGACATACCAGCATCATCACCTACACCACCCTTTTTCTCAAAAGAAGTAAGAACTGCATATGTGTTTGGTGGCTAGGGATGTTGGAGCTCCTCAGAGGCACTTGTAGGAACCCCCACCTTCAAACACAAGTCATAGATGAGTGATGGATGTCCTAAGCCTCCTGTGGTCTATCCTGTAATGAATAAGATGGTGGACCTCTCTATCACTCGCCCCCACATTAATGAACCACCCCATTTGTATAGCATAATTGAGAAGCGCTCTTTCCCGAGTTACATCAGAGAATTGATTTGTTGGCAGCAACTTTGTAGAAACGAAGTAGTGCCATGACTAACTCTTAACCTTTAGTTTCCCTCAAGAAGAATTAAACACTTTTTCATTCTTTCTCTTCCATTGGGTTCTTAGTTTGGCAATGAAATTGGTAAAAATATCATAATTCAATCCTTACTCAACCAAGGCTGAGTAGTCATCCTCCTCAATGTCTTCTAGGTCGTAAATCGGATTGATGGAGAATCTATCATATGGCACCATTTTGCCCCTCACTAGAGCTTTCAGTCTTTTCAGGTTGGCCGAATGTTGCTCTCGTGCATTGGTGTAAAACTTTCGAATAACCAAATCCAAAGCAGCACCTGGTTGTGCTGCAAATTTCTCCTAGTTTTTGTTATCTACAATGTCATCAATGTCACCAAAGAGAGTAGAAAATCCCCTTTCAGGGATGGCTTTTCTACCAACAATCAATTTTTGATAACTTTTGGCTGGCCTCTCATTCACGAATGTTGGCTCAATCTGGGGGTTAGCGTAGGCAATCCTTCTTCTTTTTGATGCTTTAGCAGCTTTAGCCTTCTTTGGAGGCATGTTGTATGCAACTCAAGTAATTCCAAGCAATTCCCCAACTGTACTATCAACCAATTCAAAACAATCTTCCTACTTCATGATAATCCACAAAAGTGCTCAAATGGAAGCCCCAAACAAGTAAAATAGTGACCTCTGTTCACTCAGACAATTTTACAAACAAGTGGTATGTACTTTGAATCTTCTTCAATTCCATCTCAAAATGGGTTTCCAACTACACCACCCTACACCCTTAATCTTTTCACAACTCCACTTGGCATACAAAATTCTCTCCAATGCACAATCAATTGCCTCAATATAGTACATTCACTCTGGTTCAGGCAATTTCTCGAACACCTGTTGTGCACTAGGAAAAGCTTTCTCCTAATCCACTGATTCTCTTTCACTTCAATGAAATTCACTCAAACACAATTCAATTAAGAGAATGAAGAATAAAGGAGTAATTTCCACCTGATTCCACTGAGTTCCATCTCCAACCTTGATTCCAACCTTTGAAGATGGCTACGAAAGATGAATCGAAGAAAAATCTGGGTGTCTTGAAGTTGTTGAAAGTGGCTAGAAGAATTTATTGTTATTGGAAGAGGTTTTGAAAGAAAGGAAAGGCATTTGGAGAGGGGAAGGTTAGAAGGAACAGGATGTTTGGAAGAGAGGGTTGTTGATAAATTGAGAACAACATGAACTCTTTCAAAAGTGAAGACATCCCACCAAGATAGTTGAAGAATCATCCTTCATTTCTTCAACTTCCACCATTTGTTTTCCTTCCGTATTCGCCTTCTTCCTAAATCTTCTTCACTAGACTATGTCATCTTCTTAACAGTTGTAGCATAGAGCGATAGAGATGGGTAAATATAAATTAGATGTGGAAGGATAAGTAGAGGATTGAAATGAGTTTTTGAGAGAGAGTGACTGAAATTTTGCTAGAAATAGAAGATGATGTGATTTTTAGCACCTGCAAGTTTAATCCAGTAAGAAAATGATCTGCGATCTTGAGAATGACTTTTTGGATGATTTAGATTGTATGAAGACTTCGGACAATATGGTAATCTAACGTAGCTTTCGAACAATGTTTGTAAATATAAAGAGTTTTAGATTAAAGCTTTGTCCTAAAGGGAATGGTTGGCGAACTTTAGACAAAATGTGATTGTTTGGGTTAGAGCTTAACTTCAAGCATTTGAAGTGTAGCTTTAGACAAATTAAAAACAAATCAAAACATTTCATTCACACAATTTTAAACATCAGATTTGATGCTTATGCATTCACACTAGTCATGCCTAATTCTCTTCTAATATTGTAGATAGTTTTCAATGATAATGGCTTAGTAAAAATATCTATAAGTTGAGCATTTGTAGGCACATATTCCAAACATATATCATATTTTTCTACATGATCTTTAATAAAATAGTGCTTGATCTTTATATACTTAGTTCAAGAATGCAAAACAAGGTTCAGTTAAGCATATGAGACTAGTATTATAACATCTAATGGGTATGTTTCTATACTTCAAACCATAATTTAGAAGTTGCTAAGTCATCGAAAGTAGTTATGCACAACAACTTCCAACTGCTACATACTCAGCTTTTGTAGTAGAAAGGGTAACACTAGTTTTTTTTTCTAAAGACTAAGCTATTTCCTAGAAACTGATAGGTTAAACTAGTGCTTCTTCTATCAACTTTGTATCCTCCAGAGTTGGCATCTAAATATCCAACCAATTCAAAGCTAGTTCTTTTGGGATAACAAAGCCCCAGATTTGGTGTATCAACTAAGTATTGAATTTTTTTTTACTGCATTAAGATGAGATTCCCTAAGACTAGACTGAAATCTAGCACATAAGCACACACTAAATAGAATGTCAGGTCTAGATGCAGTGAGGTAAAAAAGAGATCTAATTATGCTATGATACAACTTCTGATAGATAGGTTTACCCTTTTCATCCTTATCCAGCCTTGATGATGTGCTCATTGGAGTACTCGCTACTTTAACTCCTTCCATTTTGAACATTTTAGCATCTCTCTAGTGTATTTGGATTGACAAATATAATTTTCATCATCTTTTTGCTTGGTTTGTAATCCAAATATCAAATTCATCCTACATTATCTTTGAGAAATCCTGACATTAAATTTCATTAATAGCACCAAATATAATATCATGTACATAAATCTAAACTATCAAGATATCCTTGCCAACATTTTTGATGAATAATGTATTATCAATCTTTCTTTTCTTGAATTGATGATCATTTAAGAATTTACTCAACCTTTTATACTAAGCTCTTGGAGCTTGTCTTAATCCATATAATGCTTTGGTGAGTTTGTATACGTGATTAGGTTGATCATCACTTTCAAAACTAGGAGATTGTTTTCTTAAACTTCCTCACTTAGATAACCATTGAGGAATGCAATCTTTATACCCATTTGAAATAGTTTGAAGTTCTTATAGGATGCAAAAGTAAGTAGCGTTCTAATGGCTTCTAATCTTGCTATAGGAGTATATGATTCCTCAAAATTAATTTCTTCCTCTTGTGAATACCCCTTAGCAATTGACCTTGCTTTATTTCTTACAACAATTCCACTTTCAACCTGTTTATTTCTAAATACCCATTTAGTTCCAATTACATCAATATTTTCTGGTTTTGAAACTAATTCCCACACTTTGTTCTTTTCAAACTGGTTTAGTTCCTTTTGCATGGATCTTCTTATCTTTACTACATCATAAACATCACCTATGATTTGATCCTTAGGATGGACACTAATAAACCTCAAATCAGTAGGAGATTGATAAGAAGCATTACCTTCACCTACCTCCTCATTGTTAATGTCTTGTGCATTTTCATAGCCTCTTCATTTTTATAATAGTTTCATCTGCATCACTATCATTCTCCTTTCTCAAGGTTAAATAATCTTCATCAAATTTAACATACACAAATTCTTCCACAGTTTGTGTTTTCTTCATGAAAACTCGAAATGCTCTACTATTGGAATAGTAACCAAGGAAGATGGATTCATCGCTTTTTGGATCAAAATTTTCAAAATTATCTTTCTCATTGTTTAGTACATAGAATAAACAACCAAAAGAGTGAAAATAAGAGATATTGAGTTTTCTTCCTTTCCAAAGTTCATATGGGGCTTTCTTTAGAATTGCTTTAATAGTAAGTCTGTTTAGCACATGACAAGCCATGCTTACTGCTTCTCCCCAAAATCTTTTGGACAACTTTCATTAAGTATGGTTCTTGTTATTTCTTAAATTGTTCTATTTTTCTTTCCATAACTCCATTTTGTTAAGGAGTTCTAGGGGATGAGAAGCTATTATGAATTCCTTTTTCTTCATAATATCAACAAATTTTCTATTCTCAAAACTCACCACCATGATCACTATGAATGGATACAATTGACATTTGCTTCTCATTTTGATTAAGATTTGAAAAGTGTTAAACATTGAAAATGCTTTACCTTTTTTGGCTAAAAAAATTACCCATGTGAATCTAGAGTAGTCATCTATGACGACATACACATATCTCTTTCCTCCAAGGCTAATGATACCTAATGGTCTAAAGATTTCCATGTGTAGTAGCTCTAGAGGTCTAGATGTGGACACCTCTCTCTTAGGATGAAAAGATACTTTGGTTTATTTTGACATTTAACAAGCTTTACATATCGGGTTCTTGTCATACTTCAGTTTGGGCAAACCATTTACAAGATCCTTTTTCCATAAGGTTTTTGATATTTGACATATTGATGTGTCTTATCCTATTGTGTCACAACCATAGGTCATCTTTGATAGCAATTTAGGCATTTTCCTACAATCTTATTTAGTTGAACTAGATACACATTTTCATGTCTTTTTTCACTAAATAATAAATTGTTACCTGCATTAAATATTTTACATGTGGATGGTGTCAAATACAACTTTGTGACCTTTGTCACATAATTGGCTAATATTTAGTAGATTGTAGTTGAGTCCATCTACATATAATACATCTTCTATTCATGCTTTGAATAGACCATCAACTTTACCTATACCTCTGATGAAGCCTTTGTCATTATCATCAAATGCAATTGTGCCTCTATTTAATGACTTCAGTTTTTTGAATAGATTCTTGTTCTCAGTCATGTGTCTGGAATAGTCGTTGTCTGTGAACCATGAATTTCCAGACCTAGCTATAAGAATTACCTACATACAAAGTAAACATTCTTCTTACCTCTTTGCTACCCAAGTATTGGGTCTAATTGTGTTAGTGAACTTGTATGTGCGAAAAGATTATGCATGATCTTTGAGTCTCCATTTTAGATTTGCAAATTATCTTTTCATCTTCTTGGTATAACAATCATATACTTTATGTCCAACTCTATTAAAGAAATAAAATGTGTTTGGAGTTCTACTAGGTACATCATAGTCTATTGCTTTCTTCACCCAAGATTATCATATGAATCTTCTAATGTTTGGACAAATTCCTCTTTCTTCTTTGATGCTCACAACTAAGTTCCTTTTTGCTAGTTTGACCAGTCCTTCGCATGAACTTAGTAACTAATTCTCCTAGGTTGGAGAATTTGTTTAATATATTATTCAGTATTTCTATCTTCTTTCTTAAATTTCCTACTATTTTTTGTAGAGAAAGATTCCTCTCTGCCAGGATTGCATTCGCTTTGACAGTTGCATCAAAGTGTCTCTTCTTTTGAGTGAACTTTTGGCCAAGAGTTTCAAACTCATTGAAGAGAGAGTTATATGATTGCTATAACTTATTAAGCTTTCTGTATTTAGTACAGTTACTATTCTAGCTTGAAGAGTCAAAACTATAAGAATTGTAAGAATTTACCTCAATCTATAGTTTTGTTGTGTGATGTTCTTTGGTGGAGAGGTGACTTGTTGATTCATTCTCTACATAGTTCATGTAGCATATTCTTGTAAGGTTTCCTACTTCATTTTCATCTCTCTCACTTGAGCTTATGCTTAAGGATTCTTCATCCTTTACATACATTCCTCTAGCCTGACTTCTTGATGGCTTCTTGAATTGTTTTTCTCTTCTATACCTTTCCTCTCTATTATTTATGTTCACTCTTTCTTCATTAGGACACATTGTAATCATTTGTCCTACTCCACGTTTGTAGCATGCGGGAGGATCTTTCCTTCTTTTAGCCTTCTTTCTCTCTCCTTGTTATCTAGACTATCTTTTTGTGATATTGCCTTCGTTGCTTCTCATGAGTTTTTTAAAGTTTCTAGCCATCATGGCCACATCATCTTCAGACTATGATGTTGATTCATTGTTACTTTCCTTAGTTGCTTTAAGAGTAATGTTTTTCTTCTGTTTAGCTGGCTCTTCTTTTTTGCTTTTGATCAACTTGTGTGACTTTGGGGAGCTGATAAGAACATCTATCAAGAGCACATTCAGATCGTTTGCTTCTTCTATTGTAGTGATTTTCTAGTTCCAGGACTCTAGTAGCGCTCTTAAGATCTTCATGACCTGTTTAGAATTAGAAACTTCTCTTTCTAGCCCTTTCATGACATTAGTAATCTTAGAGAATCGAGCATACATTTCAGATATGCTCTCCCATTCTCTCATTCTAAAGTTTTCTAATTCTCCTATCAATATATTCCTTTTAGTCCCTGTAACCTGTGAGGATCCCTCATAAATGTTGACATGAATGTACAACTTCGATGATAAATAAAACTTGATTAAAGATTATATACTAATGGTTATTATTAAGTTTTTAGCTTGCATAATCAAGTTGCAGGTCCTCAAGAAAAATAAGCATAGAAAACATATTCCATGGCGACAAGGCTTGACCAAGTAAAGAAGCAAAAGATGAAGTGTTGCAATAGATGAAGCACAAGTGAAAAGGGCTCGGTTGTTTCTATTCATTTATCAAAATGGAAAATCATATCTTGCGGATGCAAAATATTACGTATACAATAGATTCCATCTTTCATAAGCAAGCCATAGCTATGCCAATGGTTATCTAATGAGAATAGACAAAGGCGAAAGAAGGGAAAATCCTTTTAGCAGAATAAAAACATCATCTGCCATCAATAGACAAAGCAAAGAAACATCTGTAGTCAACAGATAAAGTGAAAAAAGCAAGGAGCACTTGGAAGAACAAAGAATTTATTAGTGATGTCTCTCATCAATAGACAAAGAAGAAGAACCAAGGAGTGTCTGGTAGAACAAAGAACTCGTCAATGATCGTCTACTATTAACAGACAAAGCAGAGAAATATTCCATCAGACGAAGGTGGGAAGAAAATCCATCTGTGATCCAACACTTCATCTATTACTTATAACAGACAAACCCAATAGACAAAGTGCTAAAGCAACAAGACATCTATGCCTCTATGATGCAACAGACAAAGAAATTAAACGGTTGATTCATTTAGCATCAATAGAAAGGATGATTCATCTGTCACTTATGAAAGACAAAGATGAAAGAACTTTGTCTTATGGACAGATAGACAGATACTTCATCTATTATAAGTAAAAGATGAGAATGGTTAGAAAAAATCATTGGTCTTCTCTCAACATTAATAATGATTTTTCTATATTAATGAAAGAGGCAGCCATTACAGTAATACCTTGACTAGAGCTTATTAAGAAACTAGAAATCATCTTCTCCAAGGTCAGGGCTGCAGGCATTCCAACATACGAGGAATAAGTAGAATTCAAAATATACCAATCAGAATGTTCTCTATTATTAATGGAGCTCACCTACCACCAACGAATAAAATTCAAAGCAGCTATAAATGAAGCATTGTTGGAGGTAGAGAAAAACCAAGTATTGAGAAAATCATTCAAAAACCTCTTGAGAGCATTTATTGATTTGATCTAAACTTTCTACAATCCTTCAAGAGCCTTGCATTCAAACCTTCATTAACTTTTCTTTAAAATCTTTCAACTATCTTTGAGAAGATCATTTACTTCTGCATTCAATTTTTAGAAACCTTTCCCTGTGCTTAATGAGAAATTCCTGTGCTGAAACTTTTAATATTCATTTCTTGCAAAGTTCGTTGAACTAGTGGTAGAGACTAGACTCAAGAAGAGCTATGACTGTTTGAGTGTAGACAAGTGCTAATTATTCACGCTTCCTAGGGCTAAAACCCAGAAGAGTGTCGGGGACACTCATTTATGCCCCTTGGAGCAAGGAGTGTCGGGGAGACTTGTTTAGACCCTCTGGAGCTAGAATCCAGAGGAGCGTCAGGAATACTTGTTTATGCCCCCTGGAGCTAGAATCTAGAAGAGTGTCGGAGACACTTGTTTATGCCCCCTAGAGCTGGAGTCTAGAAGAGTGTCGAAGACACTATTGTATTTCTACTATTGGGAATAGTGGAACCCAAGGCACTAAGAGAAAAGTGCTCTTGGAAGAGTAGAGTAAAGTGTTTACTAGAAATATTATAAAAATCATTGTCTTATTTATTTTGTGCATTTGTTAATTGAGTAATTGATTGTTAGAGTGAAGAGTAATCATAAAAGGTGTTAAGAAATAATTTTTAAGTACCCAATTCACCCCTCCCCTCTTGGGTTTTGTCTTACCTTTGGGACCAACAAGTAGTATTAGATCAGACTACATAAACACTTGTAGTGATCCAATGGCAAATCATCTTCATTACAAATATTCGCCGAGGGGCAATCATCTTCCCGACCACCTCTATTTGATGGAACTAACTTTGCTTACTAGAAGTTAAGGATGCAATGACATGGAATTTTGGAGGGCTATTAAAGTTAAAATCATTCTTCTCACTATTGAAGTAGATACATGGACTAAAGAGGAAGCCACCTCAGTCTAAAATAATGCAAAGGCTATGAACACTTTATTTTGTGGACTATCCTCATCTGAATTTGATAGAGTATCCTCTTGCACTACTGCAAAGGATATATAGGATACATTAGTGTCTATTTATAAAGGTTCCTCACAAGTTGAGGGAACCAAAAGAAATATGTTGATAGGAGAACTAGAAAATTTTACGATGAAGGAAGAAGAAAGTATATTTGAAATGTATACTTATTTTTCTAAAATTATTAATGGTTTGAAAGGTTTGAAAAAAGAAGTCACAAATTCTAAACAGGTGATAAAGATACTAAGGGCACTGCTAGTATCATGGAACCAGAAGATTACAATAATAGAGGAAGCAAAGGATCTCCCTACATGCTATAAATGTGAAGGGATTAGACACATGTCTCCTAAATGTGCTAATGAAGAAAGAGTAAATGTGAACAAGAAGGATGAAAGAAAAGAAAAGAAATACCTCAAGAAACCAAACCAGAGGAATGTATGTGATGAGGAAGAATCATTAGGAACCAGGTCGAGTGAGAAAGGTGACAATGAAGTTGGACACCTACAAAAATATGCTGCATAGCCTAGATGGAGAATGAATCAACAGATCAAATCACCATCAAAGAGTAGTGTACAATGGAGCTGAAGACAGAGGTAAACTCGTATTACTCTTACAGTTCCAACTCTTCATGTTCAAATAGCACTTGTGACAAATGCAAAAACCTTGATAAGTTACAACAATTATACAACTCTCTCTTCAGTGAGTTTGAATCACTTGGCTAGAAACTTACTCAAAAGAAAAGACACTTTGATGTAACTATCAAAGTAAATTCTATTCTGGCAAAAAGAAATCTATCTCTACAAAAGGAGGTTGGAGATGTGAAGAAAGAGATAGAATTATTAAACAATATGCTAAGTAAATTCTCCAATCTAGGAGAGTCTGTGACCAAATTTATGAGAATGACTAGTCAAACCAGCAAAAAGGGACTTGGTTGTGAATAGTTAGATGATGAAAATTTATAAAAATTTGCTAGATGGTCCAAGGGCGTTAACCTCTTAGAAGAAAGGGAAAATTGTCCAAAATATAAAAAGGTTCATGAATTATTCTTAGATAAAAAAACCAGTAGAATATATCGCATCTAGCAAAGTCCCAAATATTTGTTATTTCTGAAACAGATGCAAGCAAAAGGTACTAAGATAAGATGGAAATGCAAGGAATGAATACACAATTATACCACACACTTTTCCACTGAGATCATTGGACCCAATAATTGGGTACCAACAAGGTAAGAAGAAAATTTTTTTTGAATGTAGGTAAGTCTCAAAGCTACATTTGGAAATGCATGGTTCATGGATAATGGTTGTTCGAGACATATGACTGGGAACAAAAAATTGTTCAAATAATTAAAGCCAATGAATAGAGGAATAGTAGCATTCAACAACAATGATAATGGTTTTATTAAGTGAATAGGTAAAGATTATGGTTTATTCAATGCATGCATAGAGGATGTATTATATGTAGAAGGACTCAAACATGATCTGCTAAGCATTAGTTAATTGTGTGACAAAGTTTACAAAGTTGTGTTTGAACCATCTGCATATAATGTATTCAGTATAGATAATGATCTATTATTTAGTGAAAAAAGGCATGAAAATATTTATCTAGTACAGCTAGATGATTAGTTGAAAAATGCTCAATTGCAGTCAAGGATGATCCATGGGTATGACACAAGATGATGAGATATATAATTATGTCAAATATCAAATCTTTGTGGAAAAATGATCTAGTGATTGGTCTACCAAAATTAAACTATGACAAAAATCAAATATACAAATCCTGTCAATTGTCAAAATAGACCAAGGTATCCTTCCATCCTAAAAATGAAGTATCTATATCCAGACCTCTAGAACTATTGCATATGGATTTATTTGGACCATCAAATATAGTCACACATGGAGGAAAAAGATATGTATATGTGATAGTGGATAACTACTCTAGATTTACATGGGTAATTCTCTTGACTAGTAAAGACAAAATGTTTTTAATGTTTTATGCTTTTTCAAAGCTAGTCCAAAATAAAATAAATATCTATTGTATCCATCCATAGCAATCACAGTGGTGAATTCGAGAACAAAAGATTTTATTGATTTTTGCGATGAAGTTGGAATTCACCATAGTTTCTCATCCCCAAGAACTCTTAAACAAAATGAAGTTGTGGAAAGAACGAATCAAATAATGTAAGAAATTGTAAGAATCATGCTAAATAAAAGTAAATTATCTAAAAGATTCCAGGGAGAAGTAGTTAGTACTACTTGCCATGTGCTAAATAGGGTCACCATAAGAGCAATCTCAAAGAAAACCCCATATAATCTTTGGAAAGGAAGAAAACCAAACATCTCATATTTCCATCCCTTTGGATGCTTATGCTACATGCTAAATAATGGAAAAGATTACCTTAGGAAGTTTGATCTAAAGAGTGATGAAGCTATCTTTCTTGGTTAATCTTCCAACAGTAGAGCATTTAGAGTCTACATTAAGAAAACATAAGTTGTAGAAGAGTCCATACATATTAAATTTGATTAAGCAAATATAACCCTAAGAAAGGAGTATGATAGTGATGTAGATGAAGCTGCAACAAATATAAAGAAGCACAAATTGAAGGACCAAGAGAATGACACCAATGGCTAATACGAAGTTCAAAAAATGAAAAGGAGGTAGGAGTAGGTAATGTTTCTTATCAACCTCCTACTGATTTGAGATTTATCACTGCTCATCCTAGAAAGCAAATTATAGGAAATGCATATGACGGTGTAAAAACAAGAAGGTCTATGAAAAATGTCTGTGGTCATTATGCCTTCATATCTACAATAGAACCAACTAACATTGATCAACCTTTGAATGATGAAAATTGGATTATAGCAATGCAAGAAGAGTTTAATCAGTTTAAAAGGAACAAAGTATGGAAACTAGTTCCAAAATCAAAGAATGTTGGTGTAATCAAAACTAAATGGGTATTTAGAAACAAATTGGATGAAAGTGAGTTAGTTGTAAGAAACAAGGCATGATTAGTTGCTAAGGGGTACTCTCAAGAAGAAAGAATTGACTTTGAAGAATCATATGCCCCTGTAGCTAGATAGAAACCATTAAAATGCTACTCACTTTTGCATCTCTTAAGGACTTTAAGTTATTTCAAATGGATATAAAGAGTTCATTTATAAATGAATATTTAAGTGAAGAAGTGTATATAAAATAACCTTCTAGTTTTGACAATGATGATCACCCCAATCATGTCTATACGTTCACCAAGGCTCTGTATAGTTTAAGACAAGATCTAAGAGCTTGGTTGAAATGTTGAGCAAAATCTTAAGTAATCATAAATTCAAGAGAGGAAAGGTTGACACTAATTTATTTATAAAAAATATTAATAAAGATATCGTGATAGTTCATATTTATGTGGATGACATTATATTTAGAGCTACTAATGAAAAACTATGTCAAGATTTCTCAAAGATCATGAAAGTTGAATTTGAAATGAGTATTATGGGAGAATTAAATTACTTTCTTGGATTGCAAATCAAGTCAAGAGATGATGAAAATTATATTTACCAATCCAAATATATTAGCGAGATGTTAAAGAAGTTAAAAATAAAAGAAATTAAGGCAATAAGCACTCCAATGAGCACATCAACAAGGCTGGACAAGGATGAAAAAGATAAACTTGTCGATCAAAAATAATTTAGAAGTATGATTGGATTTCTTCTCTACCTTACTGCATCTAGACTAGATATTCTATTTAGTGTATGCTTATGTGCTAGATTTTAGTCTAGTCCTAGAGAATCTAATCTTACTGTAGTAAAATGAATTTTTAAGTATCTGATTGACATACCAAATCTAGGATTTTATTATCCCAAAGGAATAAATTTTAAACTCATCGGACATTCTGATGCTGATTTTGAAGGATATAAAGTTGATAGAAGAAGTACTAGTGGAACCTGTCAATTTCTAAGAAATAGTTTAGTATCATGATTCTCTAGAAAACAGACTAGTGTTGCTCTTTCGATAGCAGAAACTGAATATATAGCAGTTAGAAGTTGTTGCACTCAATTGCTGTGAATAAGACAACAACTTCTCAATTATGGACTAAGCTATAGAGATATACCCGTTAAATGTGGCAAACTAGTGCCATATGCTTCTCAATTATGGACTAAGCTATAGAGATATACCCATTAAATGTGGCAAACTAGTGCCATATGCTTCTCAATTATGGACTAAGCTATTAGAGATCATGTTGAAAAATGTAATATATGTCTAATATTTTATCACAAGTGCTCAACTTGCTGATATTTTTACTAAGCCACTGTTATTAGAAAGTTTTTGCAATATTAGAGGAGAATTAGGCATGACAAATGTCATAATCTAAAAATAAAATCTCTAATATTTCTATGTTTAAAATTGCAACATTGAATATGCTATCTTAAGGCTAAAACTTCATCTCAACAAAGTAAGCTATTTGCATACAGTGCTCCATTCACACTTTGTCTAAAGATTGTTTCCCGAGGTCAAGTACACCTCTTTTTCTTGCTAGAATTAACTTACAGCTATGGTTATCATATCCAATTTTATTTTTAGCAAGAATTATTCTTCATTTCTTGAAAAATCACATCAAGTACCTCGTATAGCCCCATATTCAATCTATTTTAACTCCTGAGTCATAATCTTTCTTTGCATCATGAAGACGAAATTCTTCAAAGAAAAACATTTCAGAAGCAATCACAGAGAGAAGACGAGCACGTGGTGGGAACTGAAGAATCAATCGTTACTTCTTCAATTGTTCTTCTGGAGGGATGATAATGCTTTTGTATTCACCAATCTTCCGTCCATTTTCTCAAAAGCATTTCTCTTCAAAATATGGCTTTGCAGATACCATTCATCAATCTCATCTCTGCCAGATAGCCTTGGTTCACATGTTACCACCATCTTGAGCATTTGAAAAGGAGGGGGATGGAACAAAAAAGTATATTATATTCATCTCTAATCCCTCATATTACTATTCACCAACCAAAACTTTGGTTTCTTATACTTAAGAAATGTCTCATAGTTTTAGATGAACATCCCCCCACCTTGGGGATAACCTCTTCAAGTTCACAACAATCTCTCTATCTCCATCTCTCCAAACTTAGAATGTTTGTAGCAAGGCCTATATGCTCTATATTGTTGTTTGTACTGAAATGAAATGACATAATATTTTAGGACTTTATTTCTCCTAGATTTATGGGTCGACTTGCCAACTCAATTGCCTAGTGAAGGTTTATTATTGGGGAAGTTTTTTACTGCCATTTTCAGGAACATACGATTTGATGAAGTGACAAATTGGTTAGTGAAGCTACACAAGTTTTCTCAGGAGATGGTTTTACTTGCTCCGATCAACAATCCTTTGGGATTTGAGGTGAAAGGCAAGGATAAGACCTTTGGCCAGATTAATGTTTTTATCATTTCTTTACAAGCTTGCTTGCTTCCTCTTCGGGAAGGCTCCAGGTTTTGGGTTGAACCATATTTCCCGAATCGTTTTGCTAGGCAGTTTAGTTATGACCAAGAAATGCTGGGTTGCGTCATATTTATATCTCGACAGGAGCATATAACAGGAGTAGGTCCAGCTTGGTGGTATCCACTATCATTCCATTTTACCTCTATAGTCTAAGATTATGACATTTTCTTGCCTAGTTCGGCCCGAAGAGTCTATTTGACCAAGGACTATGCTTGGTGATATAGCACCAATGGGGGCAAAATCAGCAGAGCGATGTCTCCTAATTATGGTAGGTTTGCTTACCATCTATTAGCATCCTCTTTCGTACTTGCATGCTTGAGAATGTCTTCACAACGGGCCATGGATTTTGAGAGGCCGTCCACTTTTCCACAATGAGTTTTATGGTTAGATGAATGTTGTCCTCGTTAAAACATTTATTGCACTGATCGCAGTCACATTGGGTGGTGGGGTTATGGTGAGTAGATGTACCCCATAGGTGAGAATATCTGGATGAAGCAGATAACTCCCGAGTTAGCTATTCCTGAGTCAACTCCTTATGTACCTCCAAATTATGCTGAGCAAATTACATCGACCAAAATGCCCCTTTTAAGAGAGGAAATGATCAAAGCAGAAGCTGATGCAGGGGCAGGGTTGGAACGGTACTTGGCAGATTGTACTCCAGTACGATTCCGTGATAAGGCTCCTTGGGCTTTAGTTCCCCTAAGAACAACCTTATCTCAAAAGAAAGGGACTGAATCTAGTAGTGCTACTAAAAAGCAGGATGAGCTAAGGATTGTCCAAGCCTCCTCCTCCGAGAATGACCAAAAGTGTGATTTCGCGCCACGAGGCAGGTACTTCAGTTCTGGCTCTCAAGAAGAGTACAAAGGCAATAGCGAGTAAAGAGGCTCTTGCTCTAGTCATCAAGAAGAGCAAGAAGACGACAACCAATGAAGAGGTTCTCACTCTAGCTGTCAAGAGGAGCAAGAAGGTGGTAGCTAACGAAGAGGTTCCCACTCCAGCTGTCAAGAGGAGCAAGAAGGTGGTAACTAATGATGAAGTTCGTGTTCCAACCATCAAAAGGAGTAAGAAGGTGATAGCCAGTGAAGAGGTTCTTGCTCTATCCATCAAAGAGAGTAAGAAGGCAATAACCAGTGAAGAGGTTCTTGCTTTATAAGAAGGAAACACTACTTCCAAGAGCTCTATTGTAGATCAAAGGAAGAAGGCTAAAGTAAGTCAGAAAGTGCCTAAACCTCTTCCTAGATGCTTCCTTGTGAGACAACTCCTACCCCATCATATTCCAGACCCATTAAGGCATTAGGGAAATTGATGAAAGGTGTTGGTGCATCTGGTGGGGAAGATATCAAAGTTGTTACTACTGAAGGGATTCTCATGCAGATGCGTACCAATTAGCCAGGTTTTGTTGGTGCATTAGTAGGAGACCAGAGGGAATTGTCACCCGATCTCTTCAATTTATCTGAGGTTATTTGTCAGCTTGGTAACATTCTTTCTCCTCTTTCGCCATTATCTCCACACCTTCTTCATTTGGTAAGACCTTCAATTTAAGAAGAGGTTACTTTGGCAGAGATCCCATTGGGGGGTGCTGCTTCTGTAGTTGTTCCTGAAGGAGACACGGACAAAGCTTCTCATGGTCTCGAGGATGAACATGCTGCAGGCGAAGCCTTACCCTCTACTCCCAAGGCATTGCAGTAGATCAATGATAGTGCTTACGAACCATATAGGGAAACACCCAAAGTATAGATATTGCATTTTTACATTTTGCTCAGCGAGGATTTTCTTCAAATGTTGTCTTCCGCTAGCATCAAGGCAACAAAGGAGCTAAGCAAGGTTCGACAAGAGAAATTAGAAGATGAAATCAGATCTTTTTGCTCAGATTTTGCTAGAACACTACAAAGAGCCTCTTCACCCAATGCAATCATAAGTATAAAAGATCGTTTTATATTCCATGCTGAAGTTATAGAAAGGCTTGGTGGCGACATCTCTTATTTGTCAGCCATCTTCAAGTAACTCAAGTCTTTCAGCAAGCATGGGAACAAGTTGAATTAGATGTTATCCTGAGACTTCTTACTGAAGTCATTACTATCAAGGAAGTTGAACTTGAAGATCTACGGGCTAAGATCGGTGAGAAATCGTCAGTAACGAGCATGGCTTTGGAGCATTTTTTATCTCTTCAAGCAGAGTTGACCCCTTTGAGAGAAGATGTTAGAGTAAACAGAGATCGCCTTGAAGTCCTTTGGCGGGAGTTTCACCAATTGAGTCATCATTTATCCTTTCAAGAATCTCTTGTTGATTCAAAGAAGAAAGATGAAGCTGAAGGTTCAGAGATCATTAGGCACTTGAAGGAAGAATTGGCTGCTTCCCAACAAGAAGTGACTATGACTGAGGAGACTTTAAAAGAGTTGAAGTCGTCTCCAATTGTGAGTCTGAAAGCTGCTCAAGCCTTAAAGACAGCAAAGAAGTAGTTCAACCTTCAAAAGGAGTCTATTTTAACTACTTTAACTCACTTGTAAACTTCTTCTATGTATGAGAATCTTATATGCTAATGAATGTGTAGTTTTAGCATCTTTTTCTCACAATACTTGGTTTCTCGACATGTTTTCTTTTCCTATTTTTTTTACCGGCAATTCCACTTTTGCATGTAGATTGAATTGCTCAAGAAACATGTACAAGGAATAGGGAAGGAGGAGCAAATGCCCCCAACATTTGCTCCCTTCCGACTCATGCATAGTAACACTTTAGGAAATGCCCACTAATGGGCAATTCTTCTATGCCATTACTATTTACAATCCGATATGAACCATTGGCATAAGCCTCTTGTAGGACATAAGGGCCTTCCCACTTGGGTTCAAATTTGCTAATTAATTTGCCACCCGCCATTATTTTGGTCCTTAGTTTGAGAACTAAATCACCGATCAATAAGCTTGGTGTTTAACCGATCTGTTATATGCCTTGGCCATGCGGGCTTGGTATAACTCAATTTTTTATTTGGCTCGAAACCGCTTTTCGTCTAGAGCGTCAAGCTCTTCAAATCGCAACTTGGCTTGTTGGTCAGTTATCACCCCTGAATGTGTTACAACTCTAAGCGATGACAATTGTACTTCCAAGGGCAAGACCGCCTCTACCCCAAACACTAAAGAATAAGGAGTTGCATTGGTTGCTGTGCGATGAGTGATATGATAAGCCCAAAGCACCTTTGGCAATTTGAGATGCCATTGTTGCTTATTCTTATTCGCCGTTCTTCTCATGATCTTTAGGATTGCCTTATTGAACGCTTCCACTTGGCTATTTCCTTATGGGTGATATGGTGTAGAGAATACATATTTTATGCCTTGCTATCGACAAAACTTCTCCATTTTCTCGTTCTTGAATGGAGTGCATTATCCGACGTAATTTGGCATGGATTATAATATCAATGCAAAATCTTGAATTTAATAAATTCAATTACTTCTTTGGCTTTGACCCACTTATATGAGTTAGCTTTTACCCATTTAGAGAAGTAATTGGTTGCAGCTAAGATATAGGCATGCCCCTTGGAAGATAGGGGATTGATTGGACCAATGATATCAAATCCCCACCATGCAAATGGCCAAGAAATGTTTACGGATACCAATTCTGAAGGTGGTATGTGTTGGATATCCTCATGGAGCTAAAATTGGAGACATGATTTAGCAAATTGCAATGAGTCTAAGACCATAATAGGCTAGTAATATCCCAAGCATTTGATCCGTCTGTATAATCTTTGACCAGACAGATGCCCACCACATTCGCTAGAATGTGCTTGCATGAGTTCATATTGGATCTCTTCTCTGTTAAGACAACGGAGCCAAAGTCCATCATATGCCTGGCAATACAGTGTATTATTGAAATACACATATCAACTAACTCTTTTTCTTAGAGCTAACCTTTCTTGCGAGTTCTCTGAGAGAATCTCATATTACAAGTAGTCGATGTACGGGATTCACCAATCATGTACTATCAGTTCCATACAGGCTACGCATTCCTCTTGCTGAGTAGTCTCTTCATCATATGAGTCAGGAATGCAGCTTCATTGCTTAATATTGAGAACAACCTCTTGGCCTCCGGCAATGGCTATAGCGGTTGCCAAATTTGCTAGAGCATCAGCAATGGTATTTTCAGTCCTCAAAATATGCCCAATGCTAACTTGAAAAAGTTGATCCAATAGCCCTTGCGCAATATCATAATACTGGTGTAAACTGAGCTGGCGAAATTTGTATTCAATAGTTAATTGTTGGACCACTAGTTCTAAAGTTCCAAAGATATCTAATTTTGTGATCCCCAAAGTTGAGGGCAATTTAAAATCCTAGGACTAATGCCTCATATTCTGATTTATTGTTGGTGTAATTCTTTCCTAAGTAGAAAGAATATGAAAGAATGTCTTTCTGGAGTGAGATGAAGATAATTCCAATGCCAACGCTGATAACTTTGATAACACCATTGAAGTACATCTTTCAAGGAGTATTGACTTGTGCAATGAATACTTCTTTATCTGCAAGTCTTCTTGTACAATGACCTCTTCATCGACTGGATGAGCTGCCTAGAAGTCAGCTAAAACTTGTCCTTTCACCACTTTTTGCGGGATAAAGGTGATATCAAATTCTGATAGCAGTAACAACCACTTGGCCAATCGTCCCAATAACATAGGATGAGTGATCAAGAACTTAAGTGGATCCACTTTAGAAATTAATCTAATCTCACGAGCAAGGAAATAATGCCTTAACTTTTGAGCTATAAACACCAAGGCAAGGCATATCTTTTCGATCGGAGAATAATTGCATTCTGCATCGATCAATTGAC
Source organism: Pouteria campechiana (assembly GCA_036873735.1). Taxonomy (NCBI): domain Eukaryota; kingdom Viridiplantae; phylum Streptophyta; class Magnoliopsida; order Ericales; family Sapotaceae; genus Pouteria; species Pouteria campechiana. The sequence continues at coordinate 2,760 of JAYJMB010030099.1, read as the reverse complement.
AACTAAGGTAATACAATGCTTGCTGCTTACCATCTTGATTTTCTTATACCAGCAATGCCCCCAGCAATTGCTCACTCATGGAGATGTATAAAATGAGTGGTTTACCCTTGGCTAGTGTAGCCAAAATCAGTGGATTGAGGAGTAATTCTTTGATGGTATCAAAGGATTTCTGGCAAGCTTTGTCCCAAACAAAGTTTACATCTTTCTTTAGTAGATAATGAAATGGTAGACATCTTCTTGCTAAGTTAGCCACAAATCTTCTGATATAAGATAACTTTCCTTGCAAACTCCTTAGGTCATCTATGTTCCTTAGAGGAGGCATATTCCTGATGACCTCTGCTTTCTATAGGTCTACATCAATTCCTCAGTAATGGATGATAAATACCAAGAACTTGCCGAACCCAACTCCAAATTCTCATTTGAGTGGGTTCATGTGCAGCTTGTTTTTCCTAAGCCATACAAAGACAGTGCGTAGATCCAGACGATGCTTATTGTAACCGTTGAATCTTACCACCAAGTCATTGACATAGAATTCAACATGTATATGAAGTATGTCATGAAAACTAACTTGCACAGCTCTTTGGTAAGTCTCTCCTGCATTCTTTAATCCAAATGGCATAACTTTATCATAAAGGATGCCTATTGGAGTGCGAAATGTAGTGGAAGCCTCATCTGATGGCACATCTTGATCTGGTTAAAACCGGAGTAAACATCCATGAATAAGAATGTGTCATAAAGTAATGTGCTATTGATAAGGAGTTCTATATGTGGCAGCGAGAACTCATCCTTTGGATAGGCTTCATTGAGATTGCAAAAATCAATGCAAACTTGTATTTGCCCATTCTTTTTCTTCACGGGACAACACTAGAGAGCAATCTCAGGAACTCAATTTCTTAGATAAAGTTGGCTTCTAGCAATTTGTTGATCTCATTAACGATCTATTGCTCTAATTCAGGTCTAAACTTCCTTGGCGCTTGCTTTATTGGCTGCTTGCTTGGAGAGATATGTGAAGAATGCATGACAATATCTGGATCTAAGCCAGGTATTTTAGAGTATGTTCATGAAAAGACATCTTTGAATTCCCTGAGGAGACATTAGTAATTGTTTTTCATGTTCTGGTAAAGAATTGGCGATGAAGGTAAGTTGCTTGTCTTTGTTCATGCCCAAGTTGAACTCTTCAAGCTCATCGATTGTTGGTTGTCCACCATCTTCTAACCCATGCGCAGTTGTGCCGTAGGTTATTTCATCTAAGGAAGAATCAGAGTCATCATCTTCTTCTTCTTTTAAATGGTCAGGGTCTGGCTCGTGATCAGACTGATGAGTCTCACTTGTCGTTCCCGATCTGATTCGGGAATTGATGGGTCATGAATGAATTCTTTGTCATCTGTATCACTAGTTCCCTCTAAGTTTGTTTATGATTCTTTGTCATTGGGCTCAGATTCTTCCTCTTCTATGGATGCATGGTGAGAGGTGGAAACCATGTAACAATGTGTAATTATTGTTGGGGCAGATGACGTTTTTTACGTCTTGGACTAAATAGGAGCTGACTGACAATCCCATATAATGAGACCGATAGTCGACCTGATACTCGCACATGAGCAATCTAAGGAGTACTCCTCATCATTGTCCACGTCAATATCATTGTCCGCATCAAGACCTATCTGGTCCTCTAGATACCAGTGACCTTTTAATTTTCCTTTGATTGAAACTGGGATTAGTAGATCGGTTACCGACATATAGGGTTCATTAGGATAAATACCGAGGAGGTCGATCATCTCTCTGCATCCCTTACTGAACTTCTAAAAATTTTTAGCAAATAGGAATTTCTTGGTTAGAAGATCAAAAGTACGACATTGTCCATAGGGCAAGCCCATCTCTTTAAATAATAATCTTCATCTTTCTACTTGGGATTGCGGTTTAGGTTTTTACCCTGAATGATTTCTGACTTGGCTAATCGAGTCAGTGGCCAATTGTATTCTCCCAACATGGATTGTAATTTCCCTCCTCCGATCTCCCATTTACTACTTTTGGTGCTAAGATTGGAGGATATCTCTTGCTTTGATTGACTGATGCTCCAGGTGTTGATCTCAAAATGCAAAGACTGCATTGGCTTTGAGACTACTTGAGAGTAGCTTGGCATTAAAGGTGACAATGTTGGAGGAGTAGTTGTTGTCCTCTTTGAGCCTGGGGTGTTAATCTAGAATCAAGTGTTTTCAACTGGTGCTAGATATGGCGACATATAAGCTCACAAAGAGTTGGCGACTTGATTCTCATAAAATCCAGTTGGTAGAGGTATGGCTTGCCCCCTGCCTATTGATGGCCTCGCCAATCATTCTCTACATTTTCTTCTAAGCGGTCTTAGCGTTGACATCCCAGCCTGGAAGGCGAACAATTGTGGAGTTGAGAAATTTGCAACCGGCCTCTAGTTGAATATATTCTAAATTGGTGGAGTTGGTGTAGGAGTAGGAGTGATCTAGTGCTGCAACAATTGCAGATGCTGAACCAATAATTTTTCTTCATCATCATCATCTATTTGAAGCACTTCTAGCTCTTTAATAAGTTTTAACTTATCTTCTTATGAAACACTTGTTGTAATTTTGAAGCGTGAAGCCATATGTGGCGAAATCATTAGGAACGGGACTGCCTGTGGAGGTACAACCTATGATGAGGGTCTTTGTGATGTTGACTGATGAGAATGCAAAATGTCATATTTTATTCTCCTAATACTTCATCTTTTGCACCTAATACTTCATCTTTTGC
>JAYJMB010030088.1:17568-30125 GCA_036873735.1 Pouteria campechiana | reverse complement strand
TTTAAGATTTAAGATAACTTTGGATATATATGCTAATGTGGTCGTCTTTCTTTTGTTCCGGCCCCGGGTATTCTTCATACCCGCGAAAATCTTTCTTTGAGAAAAATCTGCCCTAAAATTACTTTTGCAATTTTGCCCATCAAGCTCTAGTGAAAATTAATTAAATAAATGACAAGTTAGCTAGGTGGATTATAATAAGAAAAGGTCAAAAGAGAACTTCGATCATAATTTTTCTCTAGGATAATGAAATATTTAAATGTCGTCTTAAGACCATTTTGTCCAAGGACCAGATCAAGGGTTATATTGGCCGGTGTTGTTCCAACCTGCTAATCTTAGCCTTAATAATTTAGCTAATGGGTTAATCAGGCATTGATGAGAAATAGATAACCTCAATGCATGTAAGTTATTATCTGCTGAGGGTGTATTTGGTAATAGAAAAAGATATAAAACTTTTTCACCATTTTCTACCACATTTTGGTTTAATTTTGATCTTTGAATTATTTAATAATATTAATTTTTTTATTATTATCTATATTTTTAATTATTATTTTAATCATTTTATACAAAACTTATTTACTTTATTTTTATTCACATTATTCTAATCATTACTCCTTATTATATCATAACATTTTTCTTAATTTTTTTCTCAATTTTTTATATTTTTTCTACTTCTTTTTTTTCATTCTAAAATACACTCTTAAGTTGAGAAAAAAGATACAGGGAAAAAAGGAATGTAAAAAAGTGAGAGAAAAATATAGGAAGTGATGTAATATAATTGAAGATAATGATTAAAAATAAAGTAAATAAACATAAATAAATAGACTTTTTATATAAAAAATATAAAATAATGATTAGAAATATAAATAATAATAAAAAGAAAAAAAACTGCTAGATAGTTAAAATGTCAAATCATATCAAAAGAAGTGAAAAAAGGGATAAAAAAAGAATAAAAGTTTTTCATTATTTTTCCCCTATTACTAAACACAATCTTAACGTATTAAATTTCACAATTTTATTCTCAAACGTGAAGTGAACTTCATCAATCCAAATCTCTTTTCATTGCAAATTCGATATAGGATCCTAGAGGCCATCTACCACAATTACTTAAGTTCATGTATGCGGTCCATGCCGTAAAAACTTCTGCATATCTTGAAATTAAAATCATGAAAAACAAATTAAGAAAAGGTAAGAAAAATGAGAATGACTCAAATTACGGATATATTCATTCACCAACAAAAAGGTGGGAGGCCGAATATCCCATTTTTAGGGCACCAAAATAAGGAAAAGTGAGTGGCCTGGCATCCACTTAAAACTAGTGATTTGTTTCTTAATGTCGACTGAGCCACATGACTCAGCAATTGTAGAGAGAGTATGTAGGGTTAATTATTTAGTCAAACCTAGAGATGAGAAATATAAAATATGAATCTAGCTAGTTATTTCAATAAAATATTAAAGAACTTAGAATCCAAGGATCCCTATTGGACCTTTCTTTAATTAATAATAACATGGAATCCAAGGATCCCTATTGGACCTTTCTTTAATTAATAAAAATATGGGCCTTGCTTCCAACCTTGCTTTCTAGTCCCGGTCAAGATTGGAGTCCTCAAGGTATGTTTTAGTTGGATCCATCGATTTCACCCTTGTTATAACTCGATCCAAAAACAACTTAAATAAATGTCATTTTTAAATTGATGGTGAATTCTTCATAGATTTATCACACTTAAGATAATACATAATCACATAAATAACCATACAAATAAAAAAATCATAATAAATAACAATACATATCAATTTCATAATACAATTCTCGTACAATAATAAACATAATTGTCTTTAATATTTATTTGGAATGACACTCAGCATTATCTACCCCTTGTACTAAGAACTAATGCATCTATCATTCTGCATTTTTTGAAAAAAATAAATTAAAAAAGAAGTGAATCATAACTCAGTAAGTAGGATAGATGCAATTAACACATTTATCAAAAATAATCTACAACATGTGTCACCATCAGTACACATCATATTTCAGGCTAACCTGATAAGGCAGCTCCATTGACAATATGCAGATCTTATCTGATGCTATGCACTCCAGGGCACCCGGGCCAACCTACTAGGAAGACAACTCAACTAGCGAGCTCCACTAGCAATATAATTAATCATATATAATTTATTGAATAATAATAGAAAAATCTATTTTAGACTATAATTAGTCTAGATTAGTGAATCACATATCAATTCATATAGTAAAACCTCTTCTTTTATGGTTGTCCAACAAAAATGAATGATCTAGCCATTATTTTGACGATCTAATCCTTCTATTGGAACTAGAACGTCCAAAAAATTTAAGATCAACTATCTAATTATTCATATAAGTGATCATGGGGTCCAAATATTGATAAATAAAATTTAATCATTTAATTTCACATGATTCAGTTATCTTTTGATAATCTGACCCTTCAATTAGATCCTAAACATCTAAAAATATTAAGATCAACTATCTAATCATTCAATCAATGATCATGGGGTCCAAAACCTGACAAATCAAATTTAATCATTCATTTTCATATGATCCACTCATCATTTGGATAATCTGACCCTTTCATTAGATCCAAAATATCTAAAAATCTAAAGATCAATTATCTAATAGTCCAATTTGAAGTTTGTGGGATCCATAAATCAATAAATGAATATAACTACTCATTTTTCCATGATCTGATCACTTTTTGGATAATCTGACCATTCTATTAGATCCAAAACATAAAAAATTGTAAAAATTAACTATTGGATCACCAAAATCAAAGACCAGATGATTAAAATATGTCAAAAACAATCTAGATTGTTCATATGGTCTAGTTAGATTGGTCGCTGGATGCTACCACCAGTGAAACCCTCTTGGGTTAGACGCCTAGGCCCTTGGCACTAGGCTGAGTGCCTAGGCTTGCTAGCCAGAACTTTCTAGATGGGCCTAAGCCCATTAAACTCTGGTCACCGGAGGCTGCCGTTGTCACTGCTTGCCATCGTTGTGTAGCCACCGCTAGCCTCCTGCTTGGGCTTCTTCCTGGGCTTTGCCCTAGCCTGGTTTGGCTTGGTTCTGATGTTGGGCTGAAGCCTAGCGCTACATGTTAGACTAGCCTGGCGTTGGCCCACTCGCGGATGCTGCCAGCATTGTTCTGGGTAGGGACGTTAGTCCCTTTTTTGAATTTTTTTTATTAAAAATCTCATTTTATGATATTCCTAAAACCTCTAAACTTTGAAAATTCATTTGTAATCTCATTTTATGACTATAATATATTTTGATCATCTAGTATGGTCCACAAGTGATCTATAGCCCAAAAATTTAAGATTTAATGATATTTTTTATTTTTTATTTAATTTAACTAATCAAATAAAATTATTTCAACCACAAATTTCTACTATAATTTAATAATATTATTTGGAACATATCCAACAATTTAGATCTTGAAAAACTTTCAATTTTTTTTGGATATTTTTGTTTTGTTAATATCTTCATGTGTATGCATTATTTCATGAATTTGAATTGTAGAATGTGTCTTACACAATAAGAACTTCATTTTAAGACCTATATGTCATATTTAATTTTTGCATTTATATGAAATAAGAATATAATATCATTTTCAATGTACAAAAATTTATTATTAAATAAATAATAATTTCTCATCCAAAATTCATGAAATTTACCTAACACCTAAATGCATATATGACAGACATATTAGACGGATCAAATTCACAATTCAAGCATTACAAATAAATCAAGAATCAACTTTTTCATTTGCTTGGAAAACTCATAAGTTAATTTTTGTCCCTCTAGTGCATATCATAAATATTCGTTTGATCTCCTGATTTGGGCATAATACTTGAACATAATTCACATTCATTTCATCTAAAATAATGTAAACAATATTATATATACACAAACTTCATGGATTAAAAAATTACAAAATAAAAATAGAAGGATCTATCTCACTTACTTCTATGATGACTCACGAAGGTTTCAAATTGATTTTCCTCTTTATCACAACGCTTCCCACAGCTACAACGTTTCCTCCACTCTCTTCTCCTCTCCTTTCTCTTTTCTCCCTCAATTATAACCTTATTTCCCAATCATAGAGAAAGACATGCATGACAACACATGCTTTTGAAAAAGAATTCCATGCTTTGATGTTGAAGTTCCTGTCTCCCTTGCACTGCATGTGGGATCCCCCATTGCGCCATGTCTCTCCCCCTTGCTAGTGTCAATATCATTCATCTAATCTAAAACCTCAGTTTGATGGTGAGGATAGTCAAATGTGCATTTGAGTGGGAAATAAATGGGAAAGTAAGTGCAAAGCAAAGGTAAATTATCCATCTGATATGCACCTAACAACTTTATTTTTCTCTTATTGATTATTAACTACATTTCTTACATTACTCCTATCTATTTTGATTTTTTCCCATTTTATTACTGATATAATCCTTTATATTATTGAAATTAATTACATTTTTTTCTTTTTTCTTTTTTTTTTAAAAAAACTTTTCATAATTCCACATACCATGGATGCGATATTTGAAGTGGTTCTTGAAGAATGGCAATTAATAAAAGTATCACCAACTAATAAGCCTTCACATAAGCATAGGATGAACCAAACTTTTATTTTCATTTTTTCAGCTAAAAGAATAACAATATGACTACTTTTGATCTGGTAAAACATTTTGATTAGTTTGGAAAAAAGCTTAAATGATGTGAAATTAGTTGGGGATGTTATCACTCAGTTTAGTTGACCTAATCACATAACTGCACCTATCTGGTGGAAAGCCATGTATGTGGGCCTATGTCTCCCAGAACAGATTAATTTCCACCAAAGACCTATTATCCTGCATGGTCAATGAGTTACAGCCCTATAAAAACCCTACCTAAACCTTGTGACAATCCCCTATTGTTTGGTCAGCTCTTTGACTCTATAGGAACGAAGTACGCATATTAAATACTGCCAACTAAAAAGTTACCCAATATTTTAATGTAATGTAGATGTAAGTAATCTATTTTTTCCTTGTATTAAAAACAACTCATGCTTGACAAGCTTTGGTGCTACAGCATTTCTTAGTGTTCTTGCCTCATAAGTATTAAAAAACTAGGTTAAAATAATCGAATTTAGCTTGTCTTTTTCTGCTTTTCCCTGCATGATTTTTTTCTTGAAATTTTGTAATTGTGCCTCTGCAAATATGCCCTCACAGCTCATCAACACCGATTTCAATGCATTATACCAAGTTTAAAAATAAATCGAGCAGAAGAACTTGATGTAAACGTTTTAACCGAAAACAGCCAGACAAATCTCAACATTTCACCCCTTACCACCTGGCAGAGATTCCAACGTGTAAATGATCTGTGCCGTTCATCAAGTGGGGTGTCCTCTTTTTGGAAGCCATGTCTGAAAAATTTTGGTTGTTGGAACGATGGCATCGATGATACACAATATTTGAAGTATTTTCAAACCTCCCTTTGGGTGCAGTCATGTGACTCACCCATGAGTTGAATTTGCCTCATTTTGAAGGATCCACTCCTACACAAAGACAATATATATATATATATATATATATATATATATATATATATGGGAGTGAGAGGATTCCATGTTCCCCATTATGGTTTTCTAATGTATAGTCGTGCGGAGGCACGATTAGGAAGTAGAGCTCGAGTATCTATGCAGAGTCAGGAGAAACCAGTGTGCAAATATATGTCTGTACTGTATTTGATAAGGTACCCACGTGGTATTCGGGTATGCAATTTGCATGGAGGTGTGGACCGGAAAGTGAAAATTCGATGGCTATTTATTTATTTTTATTGGAATCCAAAGATCGGTGGAGTGAAAGGACTCCAATATTCGGTCACTCTTTAGTAGCATGGACGTGACTGATGTTTCTTTTTTCTTTTTTTCAAATTTCTTTTTCCTTCTGTTTGAAAAAATAAAAACTTCAAGCCTACGGATCAGCAAAATATCCACACATAAATGCCACATGTGCGCCAATCTAAGCCCTTCATCGGGTTACTAATTAATAATAATTAGTCTTTGTTCGATTTGTTGTAAAAGAGACACACAAGTGGACAAAAAATATGTAACAGGTAAAAGAAGCATAAAAGAAAAGTTAATAATACCACTGAAATAAAAGCAATGCCAGTGAAAAATATATAAAAATTAATTATTATTATTAATTATATATAAATAAATATTATATTGATTAAATAATAAAATAAAAGGAATGGCCTAATATTCTCACCCTAGGACTCCAAGGGAAATAGGCTGCCATGCACCCTATGATTAAGACTATCCAGAAAGTGGGCAGGGACCAACAGTCCAAGCTAATAGCTAGCCTGGTGGATGTAGCAGCAGGAGTTTCTCTGTGACTTCTTGGCCAGGCCTGGTACACTCATTTGCATGGGTAAAATGATAATCCCATGAAGGCTTGGGCATAGATAATGAAGGAAGAGATTGTGTGGACCAAAGAATCCATGAACACACAAAAATAACATTTTCAAAGAGAGTTTGTCGGGGATCCCAACATGCTTTGAGATGTATACTGATTGGGATTGCCACCTAGAGATTGATGTGCCACCGACCCTCCGTGAGCACTGTCTCCAGTGAGCACTGTCTCCAGCAAGACAAACTAAGCAGGGCATCTTTTACAAGTTCTGCGGATCCAATTGGGTTGATGATAGGTTTTATTCATAATAATCAGAAGTAGTGCTTAGGTTGTAGAAGAAAAAGAAAAATCGAAGCACCAATTCCACCTAAGAACTCTTTTTTTTTTTTTTAAAGAAAAGAACATTAATATTTTGATTCTTTCCCCTAAGAAAAGAGAATTTGGGCCTTCATGCCCATGTCAAATTGAAATGATGTGCATTCATTGGTGAAGAAGAGATGTTCCAGTATGGAACTCTAATGAGTTCTCTTTGTTCTTTCCTTTATTCTTTTTCGTTTTTTTAAATAACTTATCTACTATACGGTCTCTCCCATAGATGATTTGCTAATATCACTCTCATATTCCGCCTCCCTTAATTAGGAGGAATCATGGATTCAACCACTTCCTAGAATGCCCGATCATTTAGCGTGGATCCTTTTGCTAGCAAGGTCATCCTCATGGTAAGATGATCATGCACATTAGCAATATTCCTGGATGTGGGCATCTCTCCTAACTCAGACAGGTGACCCCAAAATATCACATTGCTGCAGGGCCACTCCATTGAATTGTTTTCTGATTGCTGGGCATTAGTTTTCAACTGCTTTGCTTGCTTATTTTTTTCACGCAAGGACAAGCTAACCCAACATAGGATTTGGGCACACGGCTCTCCCTTTCTTTTTCCTTCCGGCCATGCCCGATGTTCAAAGCACCCATGCCCGATGGTCTAGATGCATCACGTGCAGTGTCCTGACACGTGTTCCACCCCCCACGTGAGCTGGCCCCCATTGAATCACCCACCCAAATAAATAACTGGAATCTATGAGCATGTCGGCTGTTAAATCAATCAATGAACTAATCATGGTGGTGTAAATGTGTAAAGCTGAAGTGCTCTGCTTTTTACCATGTCCAATGTGATTTAAATCAAGAGGTTATCATTCTCTTGAATCATACACCCTTTTCCTCAGCCATGGCCATGTGCTTTGGTGGAGCATTCTCCTTCATGCCCTCAAACCCTAAAGCTTGCTCGCGTGATGCATTCAACTCACAGGCGGAACATAAGATTGGTAGTAGAGCCAAGATTTTCTACTCCGATAGACATCTGATGGACGGTTTGCTTCGACAACTGATTAATAAATAAATAAATACATCTTGATGTGGCATGACATCTACACCCTCTATCTTTATATATGCAGGCACGCTTTTTTTTTAAACTTTTGGTGCTAGAATGGTACAAAATATCCACGTCATCTGATGGGAGCTACAGTCCTGAGGAGGTTGTGGGGCCCACTTGAGAAATTTTCATAGGACCGTCCATTTTTGAGTGGGGTCAATTTGATTGATTAGCCATGTGTAAAAGGTAAGAATTTTGTACTTGTGGCGGGCTACTGAACCTATATTCTAAGGTGGCAAAGAGAGGCGTGTATGTCAAAGGCAAGGCGTAAAAAGGTGGCAATGGGATGGCATCATGCAATGCCCGCCTGGCGGAAAGCTGCACTCTAACTCTCTGCCTGCACCCGTGTTCCCACGCACCAGTGATCCGAGCCGTTGATGTGATGGGGCTAACATTAGGTGTGCCATGAAATAAATTTCAATTATATGGCTGAAAAATGGACCTTTCTAATACAAATTCTTAAAGTCAGCATTTTATGCCTATCCTTGAGAAAACCATACCAAACTTCATCCTTATCAGAATGTGGGCCACCTTCTTTCGGGTCAATCTAGCCAAATTGCCATATAAGACAATGGGCACTGGAATTCAACGGTAGTCCACTCTCACATCTGGTGGAATGGGGGGCTCTAAGGCTAAATCTCAACCTTTGATCTAATGGAAAACTTGCCAGATGTCTGTTTTGAGGGCTTGCAATCTAAATGCATCTTAAAAAGATTATCCAGGTCTAATTGCTTAAGCCGGATGGAAGAGGTGGAGCTTGATACCGAGGTGGGCCTGAAATGGTGGGGGTCCACTGATGGGATAAAAAGGTAAACGGTATACCTGTGTATATTCTGTAGAGGGGTGCGAATGGAAAGGAGGGATAAAAGAAGGGGTGAGGCTTGATACAGGGAACAAAGGAAAAGACAGAAAGTGCAACGTCAGAATAAGCTCCTCTGGGTATTGAATGGGTGGAGGATTGCTAAAGGATTCCTCATCCACATCCCCACACCCAACCTTTGCCAGAAAATTCCCCTCCATTCTCTCTCTCTCTCTCTCTCTCTCTCTCTCTCTCTCTCAGACAGTATAGCTTCTCTCTTACTCCAATTTTCTTGTCTTTTTTAATTCTTTTATCTATCTATTTGTCTATTCTCTCTGTAGCCTTTGATGGCTGTTTTTTTGTATTAGCATGCAACAGAGTTGTCTTTGAAACATGAATCCTTAGTGTTTCTGGACAGTCTGGTAGAGTTCTACTAGCGGTCTATCTAGTGTCAAAAAGCCAAAAAAAAAAAATAAAATAAAATCCCTTGAGATCTATTTCTGCTAGATTCAAAAAACCAAAAAAAAAAAGAAAAAAAGAAAGAACAAAGAGGAAGACGAACTAGCATGCAGTCCTTGTATTCTTTCCTTTCGAAAGCCTTGTCTTGATCTATTTCTACCCTTCTGTGTTCTCGCCAAAACCCTTGAGATCCTCTCATCAAACCCCAAAACTCCGTATCTGATGACGAAAGGTCTGATCATTCAAAACCACCCACTTGTGGAAGAGAACATGTCTAACTTGACATCTGCATCAGGTGAGGCAAGCGCATCTTCAGGTACCATATATCAACAGCAGTCATTCGCATCTCCAAATCCAGCCCCAGTGAAGAAAAAGAGAAGCCTTCCAGGAAATCCAGGTAATAGAACAATAATCCCACTCTCTAATATCCAAAACTAATCCTAATTCAATCCATTTTAATTTTTCTACTTTTTCATTTGCTTTCTTCTTGGTTTTGAACCAGACCCTGATGCTGAAGTGATGGCTTTGTCTCCCAAGACCCTCCTCGCTACCAACAGGTTTGTCTGTGAGATCTGTAACAAAGGATTCCAAAGAGATCAGAATCTTCAGCTACATAGAAGAGGCCACAACCTTCCATGGAAGCTGAAGCAAAGGACAGGAAAGGAGGTGAGAAAGAGGGTGTATATATGTCCAGAGCCTACATGTGTACACCACGACCCAACAAGAGCACTTGGAGACCTCACAGGCATCAAGAAACACTTCTGTAGAAAGCACGGAGAGAAGAAATGGAAATGTGACAAGTGTTCTAAGCGTTATGCAGTTCAATCAGATTGGAAGGCCCATTCAAAGATCTGTGGTACTAGGGAGTACAGATGTGATTGTGGCACCCTCTTTTCAAGGTAAGGGAAAATGGGGAAAGAAAATAAAATTTGAGAATTTATTAGCTTCATTGAATGATGCCTACCTGCATCTAGTCTTTAATTATTTTTGGAAGTGATATTCTATATATGGGAACTGTAATCACATGGGGCATGCTTGTCTAAAAGAAATAAATATCATGGAAGTAGAAAGAGAGAGACAGGAGGGCGATTGCAAAGACTCCATGGAGAATGTCTTTTTAAAACTGCACATAAATCGTCAAAATGGCAACATGGGTCTTACAGTGTCTTTCTTACACTGCTGTCTCTTTTTGGATTTTTCTCTCATCTCTTTCTATTTCTTTGAATTTTAGCTCTTTGTAATGTTTTGTTTGTTTCCTTTTGTTTTTCCTTTTTTGTTTGGTTTTGGATTCTGTTGCAGGAGGGATAGTTTCATCACCCACAGAGCCTTTTGCGATGCGTTGGCAGAAGAGAGTGCAAGAACTATCACAGCAAACCCTCTCATACCTTCCCAGGGCAACACTTCCACAGCACACGGGCCTTCCGCTCATACCAACCCACAATCCCAATTCTCTCACGTCTTGAAAACAGACAGCAACAGCAGCAGCAACAACACCAACCTGGGTAGCCATGAGCTTCAAGCACTGTCATTGAAAAGAGAACAGCAGCATTTCAACATGAGGCCAGAGGTACCTCCGTGGCTGTCTGTTATAGGAGCTGGTCCAGGTCCACCGACCCAAGGGTCTGCGTCTTTAAACCAGGTTGATTTGCCGCCATCACTTTTTAATGCAAGGTTAGATAATCAATTCTCACATCCCCAAGACCAAGTGGCCCACAACAATGCTCCTCAGCCACCTCCCTTCTATCACACAGCCTCTCCGCACATGTCTGCCACTGCATTGTTGCAGAAAGCAGCTCAAATGGGAGCTACCATGAGCAAACCATCTTCCTCCTCTTCCATGCTCAGACCCCAACAAGGTCACATGACTGCTACTACCACGACAGGTTTTGGGCTTGGCTTGTCTTCCAGGGAAGAGATCGACAACAGCAGCTTTGTGCATGGCCTGACTACTTTTGGGAATAAAGCTGCTGGTCTAATGGACCACACGTCTACAGCTGCAGCTCCTCTATTTCAAAACATGATGACCTCCCTTTCTTCAGCGGCTGGATTTGAGGGGTCTTTCGAGGATGCTTTTGGAGGTCTACTGGGCTCAAAAAGAGATGGAAATGCTGCTGAAAATCTAGCAACTGCAATACATCACAGAAATGAGGAAGGAGGAGCAGGCGGAAATGATAACTTGACTAGAGATTTCCTGGGTCTTAGAGCATTTTCTCATAGAGACATTCTCAATATGGCTGGGCTTGATCCTTGCATGAATTCCTCATATGATCAGACACAAAATCAAAAGCCATGGCAAGGTTAGCTTCATTGGAACTGGTATGCATTTGGGCTATCTATCTTCTATGAAAGTAACCAATGATTTTGGTGTTATGACATGGTTCTCTTCTTAAATTTTCTTCCTTTCTCTTTATGATGCTAGACTATCATCATGATGGTTCACTACCATTTCTACAATGGTTGTCATTCATCCAACATACACTTGGCATAGTGTTCATGTCCAGCAAACCAGACTTCCACATTGTCAATGGAACCATGTACGATGATCTCAACCATATGATTCTGAATTTGAATGCAGGCACATAGCTGTTTTGATAGATGAGGAGTCTACTGGTTAGGATCGATGCATCTTCTGTGCCATTCTTTTTACTGCCAATGCACCTTACAGTTTAGATGGCTCGGATCCTTTACGATCAGTACTTTAATCTTTATTTGTAAGAGATCTTTCCATTTGGGTGGTGGGGATCCTCTCACATGCATAGACCAATGCAAATTCCAGGGGCATTCTCTATTCGCTTTGGTGATGTGGTGCGCAGAATACTCAAGTGTACGATCGGTGCACTTTCTAGGCTATTCCTTGTTGCTTAAACTAGATCTGCCTAGATTCTCCACATGTATGACTCGTGTATGCTGGATGAGTCATCATTCGGAAAATGGTGGTGAACATGTGAACAATTGGCTTAGTCTAGTACCCCTTTTAATTGTATTTTGGTGAGATATTTATCAGAGGCTAGTGTTCTTCCCTGTTACTCCTTTTTCCCTCCCAAAGGGAGGTTGTGCCGTTTCAAAATCCATGTGTTTTTTTTTTTTCCTTTTTTTTCGGTTGTCATAAGCATGATATTGTATTGAAACTTTTTCTTTCTTCTATGGATCGGACACTTTTATCTTTATTTCTTTGTACTTCTCTATCTATGATTTTATATTGAACGTTTCTTGAGATGATAATGTCTTTATAAATTACTGTTTGGAATTTTTTCCAAGAAAAAAAAAACAATATAGGAAAAGGCCTGATGAATAACTATCATCACACTTTGCTCAGCTGCCTACAATTTCAATCTTGTAAGTATAACCATTAACTAAGTGTGGCTCTAACACTCTTATCATCTCCATGCACTTGGCACTTACATGGACGAGGAGCATATACACATCGCAATGATCGGATAATCGGACAAT
>JAYJMB010030088.1:0-10898 GCA_036873735.1 Pouteria campechiana | reverse complement strand
AAAAAGAAAAAGAAAAAAATTATGTGATAGAGTTGAGTTTAATAATTGAAAATAAAGAAGATATAGGAAATAAAAAAATAGGCTTTTTAGATATTGTTAGCATATGGTGACCCAAATTCTGTTTTGGTTAGTTTGAAGATGTTGCACTACGACAAGCTTGAATTTTTCATGGAAGATTTTACCAGCGGCGCAGTGCCAAAAGATTTTGCCACAGTAGGCAACGAAATAGTGTTGACAGCACAATCTCGTACAAACATATTTTTGGCAATTTACATGTGGACAAATTTTATGGTTTTCTATAAATATATGTTATTCCTGTAGAGAGATAAGCTTAGTATCTTTGAAGATTTCTCTTTTTTTTATAGTCTCTCTCTTTCTTTTCTCTTAATTGTACTTAATCTTTGATATAGTAGAATTTTCCTCCTCTACCAGTGATTTTTCCTCATTCAAGGGGTTTTCCATGTAAATCTATGTGTATTATTTTGTAAGTTTGTTGGTTATCGCATTCGCCTAATTTTTCACAAAAATAATGAGTAATGATCGAAAATATATTTGTTAATGAAAAAATAGACTTCTCTTGCCATGTGATCTAATATATAGGGCACAAGTTGAAGTTATAGCATCAGCTACTTCAAAGGAGATGAATTGAAGATTACATAAGTATGATGGTAGACTTTCACAATTTTCTCCCTTCTCTGGCTTTGCCTTTTTAATAGCCTATTCATTTCTCAAGCATCAAAGGGAGGCGAAGCATCCATAGTAAGTGTATTAGCACTGGAAATGAAAAATGTGGAGAATTTAAGATTGAGGGTGAATTCTAAAAAAAGTGGGGAGTTCCAGACTGTGGATGAATTATAAAAAAATGTGGAGAGTTTAAGACTAGGTGAATCATAAAAAATGTGGAGAGTTTAAGACTGTGGGTGAATCATAAAAAAATGTGAAGAATTTAAGACTGTGGGTAGTTTATAATCTATGCACCAAATGGGAATACTTGTTACCCGTAATCACAAATCCCATAGCATTGAAGCAGTTATACGGTGCCTGCGCATAGTAGACAAGACGCATGCATGGATCCACAGCACGATCTTCAGCCAACAAAACAAAACCTTCAGTTGTCCTGACTCAGATGAAAGGGAATCTTCGAATGACACCAGGTTATGCTATAGCCAATGCACATGTAGCGGATGATTCAAATGAAAACGATCAAAGGCCCACACTCGAAAATGCCCCTTAATCAGATATCACAATCTCTCAACCTTTTTTCCAGATTTTGATGACACACACCACCTAAAGCATCTCTCAACATGTGGACAGCGTAACTTGAGCCACATGTGCAGATGTGGCGTGCATGTGTAGGCGTAGCTTTTGATGGAGACTGTCAAAAACTGGTGGGGCAGTGTACACTGGCTAGCTCTTGGGATAAAATGCACGCCAACCTAACCACAGAGGGGATGGGGTCTCCTTTTTCTTTTTAATTCATGGGTCCTTTTTGCCCCGTGAAATTAAAGGTTTGGATGTCATCTGTAAAGCTGCTATGGCAGAGAGAAAGAGAAAAGAGAAAGATAGATTTTAATGGGCGTTGACATATGCTATGTGCATGTAAGGAGGCCCCGTTAAAATCCTCTTTATTTTTGACTTACAGAGGGAGATCGACGCGGCTCTTTTCATGATTCTTGTTCTTTTTTGTCCCAGTGCTTGTTAGTTGATTGTTTGCTTTGGTCAGGCCCCATTTCAACCTTTTTGAGCCAGCTTTGGATTGAGCCTAAAGGCTGGTGTGTTGTTTGGCTGTTGGTGTGGATTGCCAAACCGCGTTGAGTGTAGCTGTAAAGCGCCATGACCTGACCACTTGCAAATACTGGGCGGTACTTCTTCTTCTTCTTTTTTTTCGTGGACTTGGACCACCTTAAGTTCGATTTTGGAAGAGTATAGACTTTGGACGCCTGCCAACCTTAGCTCGTTCCTGAATCTGGACGCAGATTCTAAACGGGTTACAGGTGATTTCTTAATCATAGGATTGGTTTGGACATGTGCTGAGGAAATAAAAAACTCTTCCAATTAGGGGAAGTGTCATGTGTCTGAACCCACTTGGGTGGGAAACAAGAGAAAAGCCAATAAATACATGATTAAAGGCCAGAGATAGGATAACAGAATACGTGTCTGAACCCGCTTGGGTGGAAGACAGCATATGAATAAGCACTGCTAAAATAATGATGAGTTGGTTAACCGCCTCGGGCACACTTAGCTAATATTGCAATTCATTCTTTACTTGGCTATGTTGATTGAGGCATGTGATATTAAATAAAATGGCTGAATGTGGTGTGTTCTTACCCTCCGAAAAGGGGATCATAACAAAAATGAAAAAGAAAAAGAAATAAAGAGGATGACAAACTTAGACAACACAGCTATTCATCCTTTAATGAGATTCATTGAGCAATCCAAATTATAGAGTTGCTTGCCACTTATTTGTTGAAATATGGCCGTTCGCACTGAATAAATTTCCCATATTAAATACCACATCTTGAAATCAACTCAGATCCATCATCCGGACAGTTAAATCAAATGATCAGTAATTAAACTAGGCATGCAACTTAAAGTTATTAGTTGTGGCCTACCTATCATCCATCAGACACGACTGGAGCATCACATCTCGATTATCAACACTTTTCTCCACTGTGAATGAAAACGTAGTGCCAGAATCACCATGCACGTAGTGGAAAACCAGTGGTTACATGTAAATGCTAATATTGTCTCAAAAAGCAAAAAGAAAGATACAGCTCTTTGGATTCTCTGGTTATTTGTGGTCTGCCACTCCTTCCTACCAGAAAGCAATTATAGAGACTAGAAACACTAGGGTACAAATTATGAGATGGACGACTTATGTTAGTGGGCCATAGAGATAAAAAAGCTGCCTTGAATCACACCTGCCTGCTACACCTAGTTTTGTTTTTGTTCCATCATAATTCCTTAGTCCCAATCTTATCCAATTCCAAAAGTAGACAAAAAAATGACATGAGGGTGGGGGATTCTGCTCTAATCAATCTAACTGGCAGCCTCTGTCAGTCCTTAAAGTGGCGCACATAGGATTTCTTGAAGTTGGGTCCATCTATTGTAAGTGAAACCAATCATTGTGAAAATTAGAGCAAGTTTTGTCAGGATGGGCTGAAACGGACTGATGAGGGACTGACATAGCTTCCCACATCAACAATTATTCTTAGCTGCTGTTGTGATTAGCATTATCTCCACAGGCTCCCCCTACTTCGATGAATCTGAAATTAACATACATGTGATCAGTTTATCCCACAATATTGCATAGGTGGACATCACTTATTACTTGGGAGCTGAGTTTTTGAGAATTGGCTACTGCTAGTCATTTTAATAATACATTAGAGAGAGAATCAAGTTTATTTTGTTTCTGTTTCGATCGTGTCTTAGATTCATTCATTTGTTTGCTGTCGTGGTACATTTCTGTGTTCCTTTAGGCTTGACATAAGTAGCTTCTTTATACAGGTCCTGAATGGCAGAGTAATTAAATCCCCACAGAAAGGCTTCCCTAGCTCAAGTAGCAGCATCTCCCAGCAGTTTGAATTTCTCTAATGTTGCATGGGAGCTCGACCTTCTGAAATTTCTTTATCTCTTGTATCTGACGCCATTATCATTCTAGTGCTGACTTCATTGTAGTGACTTTAGCCATGGTCAGTAGCTTTGGTTGAATGCATGCATTCTTGTCCTTAACCCAAAGTGGCATTGTTCTGCTGCTCCAGCTACCTGATCATACAACCTCCAGGAGCCCACTGTCTTCTTAATAACTCATCATCCTCATCAACATACGCTCAGCAGATAACTGTCTTCTTAATAATTCATAATCCCCATCAACTTACGCTCGTTATCTTTTTCTAATCCCGAACAAACCCATCAAAATGCACCTTTTGTTCTGATTTCAGATTATTAATTTTGCCCTTTCATCGTTTGAGGGTTTAGCCCTCATAAACACAACCTTTGGTACCCCATACGGGGTTGTTGAGGGATTGGCTTTAGTCAATTTAAATTTGATCCAATTAAACAAAATTTGGATCATCAAAGACATCTCTTGGATCGGATTCAGATTCCCAAATCATGTTTCAATTATTAATCACATTAGGCCTGGATTCTCCTATATCTGATCTGATTGGGAACTGACTTATCATTAACGAACAATTATCTGTCACTAAAATTGAAATATGATAAAACATGAACAGAAAAGGAAAGAACTTGCTAATGAAAAAGTAACCAACTGATTTTGATATCACGGGCTTTTCTTGATCTGATTTGAAAAATAAACTGGGAAAATCTTTCAGATCAACAATTCGAATTGGCTTGTGGATCTGATAAGCGATAGCCAGATTGAATTAGACAAATGCCTATGGGCAGCAAACGCAACTCGAGCCCAAGGAATACAGAACACTAGATTCTTTGAAGTTGTTGCGGCCCTTTGGTATATATACAAAACCTTAGGCCAGGCAAAAGAGTGCTTGTCCACAAGCCCTGATTAGCTATTTGTCAAAAGAAAAGTTTCTACTATATATGGTTCTAGTATAATAAAATAGAATTTGAGGGGCATTTTTGAAAAAATTTAAATAAGTAATTTGTAGTGGTTATTTAGAATATTTTTTAATTTTATAAAAATATTAATAATATAATGAATATGCAAGTGAAATATGGGGTTAAAATTTATTTTAAATTTTTTAAAATTTTTTTTAAAAAATCAAGTTTAATGGGTTCGTGAAAGTCCATAAAAGTATTTAATAGGCTTTAATAGATTTTATCTGAGTTTAATTAAATTTAATAACAACTCTATTAAACTTTGTAAAATACATCAATAGTATTTAATAGAATTTAATGAGATTTAATTAATTTTCAACGAGCTTTTACTAAACATGGTTAAATCTCGTTAAATATCATATTGTTCAATAGGCTTAAGTACAAAGTTTAATGGGATTTAATTGAATTTATTAAAAATCCATTAAAACTCAATTAAAGTCGATTAAAATCTATTAAATATTATTGGTGTTTTGTAAGGTTTATAGAGTTTCATAAATTTTAACATAGTTTAATCGAATTTAATAGACTTTAACAAAAAAAATTTAAAAATTATTAAAAAATGATAAATTTTGATTAAAAGATGATTTTACCCTTTGACCATAAAAGGGATCTTAGTCATAGATCTATGATTTAATAAAGATCTAAAGGCGGATGTTGAGTTCTAGCAAAAAATCACTCGAAAGCATTCTAGCCAAACCAGTCCCTTTGTGAAATGCTGAGGCTGGTCCTCTAATCTTCTATCTTTCAGCTGAATTTCAGAACTGAGGCTCACCTAGCGGCAGTTTGACGCAGTCCAGGCCTGATCTCATTCCAAGCCCACATGGACGTAACAATCATACACACCCAATTCATTTGCCGCACAGATCCATGAGATGGCAGAAACTTATCCCAAAATACACAATGAAATCCATTTAGAAAGAAAGAATAATCTGTCAATAATGGAGAAATTAATATTAACGTATGTACACAAGTATATATCAGAAGACTTAGGCCATGCCATCTTGCCTGACAAGCACTAGGGTGGAAGAAAATAAAGATCCCAAGCTCCCAATGATGGTCGAATGAACTTTCCATTGTAATGGCAATGGACATGCACCGCATGTGGAAATAATAAATGGATATGATAGATATATTCCTTTATTGTAATAAATTTTTTTTAATCATTACTTGTATTTTAATCATTATTACCTTTTGCATTGAGGTGGAATTGGAGTAGGCATTCCCACTAATTAAGGAAGCCTTGGGAAGCAACAACAAGAGAATGAGCCCAATTAACATTACAACACTAGGATTTATTAATCAATAACATTCACTATAACAGAGTGGGCCTTATATCCCCCGCCTCTTCTATCATTTTTTTCTGCCAATTCTCCTGCTCCAAGATAAGCCCCCATAAAATTAGAAAAAACAAAATCTTCCTACTGCACAAGACATGCCACTAATGTATGCTTTCTACATCCCAGCTGCTCTTCCAAGTCTCTCTCTTGACAGTTTCACTCCCATGTATCTGCATATCATAAAAAAGTCCATGCCGTTTTTGTTAGTGATGTGTGACTTGCAAAAGAAAAATTATTGATCCAGATTAATCTGACAGGATTCTAGTTGTTGAAAATTTCCATCATTCACTATGAGGTTGAATGAGCTATAATGTCCATGTGTTCCCCTCCAGATGGATGGTTAAAATCATCTTTCATCATTCACACTGCAGATTACTACCCAATCAGTTAAATGCATATTTTATTTTAAAGTAAATCCCATCCATCAACCCAATTTCTACATCTAAACAGAATTCTATTCCTGACCCCTCACATCCGGGGATTTAATCCCCATATAAAAAGCTGGTATCTACTTCCAATAATCTTTGGCTTATTATGCTTTTAAATACCAAAAAAACGCTGAAGGAAGCAATGAAAGCAATAGGATGGGGAAGGTAACTAAGATCTGGTGAGTTGCTTACCTTCCCAACATCATAACAGTGGCCTGAGGATTAGTCCCTGGCGAATCGATGAAGGTGGACCCATCAACCACTCGAAGCGCATCCACGCCGATGACCTTGTAATCGCTGTCGACCACCTTCCCCACCTGGCATCCTCCATGATAGTGCCATATGGTTATAACAGTATCCCTGCAAAACTGCTCCAAAGAAGCAGTGTCATTGGTGTGCTTTGGAATGAGGTTGACATTGGCCGCGACACTCATGTTCAAGATCCTCTCCATGGTGAATTCATTGTCGGCCGTGAGCTCTGCAAAGTATCTCGACCGCACAATCTTCTCCACTGTCCTGATCCCCTGCACGCACCTTCGAAGATCCTCCGGATGGCTGAAGTAGTTGAAGGTGATCGAGGGGTTGTCGTCGACGTTGGTAGTAATCAAGCTGATATGGCCTTCGGATAGAGTCCCAGATATCTTTTCCAGTATGAATCCGCCCATGAAAACTTCACGCGGCAAGTCCTGCTTGCGTTGCGCGTAGGCCTGCGCGGCTTTGAGGGTTCTCTGCTTTGGTGGGATGGTCGACAGCTGACCAATCTACCAAACGATCACAAACACCAATCTCAGTTTTGAAGACGGGCATGAACATCTCCGAATTTAAAGCAGGCAAGGGCCAAACAAACCTCAGCGGACATGATGCCGTGGCTGCACTGAATGCTGTCAGAGGATTGACTAAAACCGCTGCTGGCTTCGATGAAGGATCCCATGTTCGTGATTCCAACGATCTGGATGAGTGACTGCTCCACCGGGCCTTTGGTGGGCAAGAAAATGGCGTTCATGGGATTGTCGGACATGCCTTTGCCCACGAATTCATTTTCCAGTACTACGTCGATGTTCATCTTCTTCAGCTCGGATGAGGGCCCAACACCGCTCAGCATCAGCAGGTGAGAGCTCCCGATTGACCCCGATGTCAGGATTACTTCACTCTTAGATCGCCTGGAGAGGAATGCTTTATGGACCTTCTCATTCTCGTCCTTGAAGATGACTCCTATCGCCTTCGGCTTCCTGCCTGCTTTCACAGTAGATTATATGTTTGATTGATGTTAAGGTGATAGCCAATGGTTCGATCGTGATGCTAATTTAAAACTTTACACAGTCATGTAACAATTTTATCTCTTAACTGTTGGATCATTGTATATTCCAATGTAATGAGATGATGATATAACAATGATTATCTAACTGAACAGTTAGTATACATTCCCACACAAAAATCACCAATGCGGAATTTTTTTGGAAGTCCCCCTGCATTAAAATTTAAACTTACTAAAACCTTGGTCCCAATCTTGTAATTTTTGAAAAGCCCAAGTGTCATCCTTTTGAAAACTGGGACGAAAAAAGGGTTTATATAAATATCATATGCACCAAGCGTATCGGAAAATCGAGTTCACTTGAGTTAGATTGGATAAGTTAAATCGCATCAGAACAGCGGCCAGCTAAAATGATAGACGTGAGGTATTTCATCTTATGGTAGACTTTTTGTGATCCCTTCATTGTAATTTGTGATTAGGGATGAAATTTGTGTAATAGAATCTAGACGTGCCTTAAGTCGAGTAAATTGGAACCTATACTCTCTAGCACAATGCCACAATCCCGAGAAACCGATGGTCGGATCCATTTTTACTATTTCTTCAACTATAGTTATTAGATTCTTTGCATCTTGCAGCATGCAATAAATGTCCAACAACTAAGTAAATGCACGACACGAGACCGGAACTCCGAATTTAATTGCACGTGCTCGTAACGTGAAGACTAAAATTTAAGAAGAAAAAATTACCCGTAAATGTCTTCATGAAAATTTTTATATATATTTTTTAATTTTAGACCTCGGATAATGTATAAGCTAATTCCAATAATACACACACACACACACACACTCTCTCTCTCTCTCTAATTGAAAATTTAGGTGAAGTGATAAATGCACACCTTTCAAAATTATCTCCTTTGTAACTCACTTAATTTAATTTTAATTAGGCAAATGGAATCAAATATTATGAATGAATTGAATTTTAGTAATGACTTTTGGTGGAAATCGTTTCCCTTTCTATTAAGTCAGCTCTCTACATATCATGAATTTACCTCTGCGCTCGAAGACTATCTTCTGCACAGTGGCATGAATCAAGACCTGAAGATTGCTGGGGTTGGCGGAGGCAAGAAGATCAGCAGCTGTGTGCCTGTATCCTTCCTTGTCGAAGATGGTTCCCCCCACCTTTGTGCCGTACAAGTGGTCATATGTATAGCCGTTATAGGGTGAGATCCCAGTTTCAAGCAGGCTATCTTTGAAAGCTTGCTGCCATGGAACTAGATCAGGCCATTGCACAATCTGCTTCTCCACCCATGGATATGACTCATTCACCAGTGCACCGTCCCACCCTGCCTTCTCCACGTAGCTGCAATCCAACACAAGAGTATAATCCTCGTTGTAAATTCTTCCAACAACCCCACCAATGTTCACTTTGCAATTCATCCTCTTTTTTCTCATTTGTATTGGTAAGACTACCATTGCACTTATAAATGTAAAAGTTCAGCACATGCATGCATGCATACAAAGGGGTTACTTTCGCCAGCTGGAACAGTTGCTACTTGTCTTTTCCATCAAACTCGTACTCACCAAACAAAATAATGATGAATTTAATTTTCTGATTGTGTACGTAGTCAACTGAATCTAGTACTGACCACTGTCTAAAACATCACATTAGTCTTATGACCCTTCAATGCACGTATGAATGCTCATAATGGAGATTTCTGGGTCTTAATTACCAACCACAATGGCAGACTGCTAACCAGCATAACGTAGACTGCCATAAGGGATCCATAGTGGCCTCTTTTTCTATGTATTGTATTGTTTCGGTTGGCTGGTGCATCAAATTATCTTTAGCTATCAGTTGGTCACCTAAAAAACTCTCTAGACAATCAAATCACAGATCAATAAGATAAAAATATGGACTTAAATGATCAGCAAATCCAACTCATTAGGTCGGCCATACTGTTGAAAAAAACAATCAGCTATCTTCTCCGACATACACATAGCCTAACCGAATCAGTTTGATTATAGGCACACGGCCAAATTGGACAACTAAAAATCATACGAAATATAATCTAGGAAATAATTAAGATAATGGGGCAACATACCTTGTGCTGGCTCTGGTGTAGAATCCCGCATTTAAGCAAGTGCCGCCACCCAACACCCTGGCCCTTGCATTAATGACTCCATCAGTGGAAATGAAAGCTTGGTTGGGCGAGTTTGGAGAGACATCTGCCAAGGAGATGTGGAAGTTTTGCATGCGCGATATGTTTACATTACCGTAGGGAGATCCCCCTCTCTCTAGCAACAACACTTTGAAATGCTGTGAAAGTGTTGCAGCCAGAGGGCACCCAGCTGTGCCGCCTCCAACTACTATGTAATGATATCTACCATCACCTCTGAAAGAGCTGGCCTTCTTGAGAAATGGGTAGTTAAAATTGGGATCCCCACCTGTATTTTATCATGAATTATTAGTGATCGAAGAAAATCATAAAAGCCCATTTTAGGTTTTATGACCTGATATTGGTTCCGCATAGAGTAATATGCAGGCAGAACATTTCAGCAGTTTATCCAAGACCAGCATAGATCTGAAGCAAAGACGGGCCTACTTTATTTTAACCAGTTAGATATCGCTTTAACAGATATATATGGGATACTAGCACGGAAATGCAAAATTCAAACCTCTATTTCATGGCTTAAGCATGAAAAGATATTGCATCGAAAACAGAAAATAATAAAAAAATAAAAGGAAAACTTTTCAGGTTCACGTGGCAGCTTCCAAACATCTAAAACCCCCCATTCAGCAAGATAGGCAGCATGTCACGCTCCTGTGGGTCCTATGTACAGATGTGCTTAATCACGCAAGAGAAACCTGCCTCCCGAAATGAGAGAGTCAGGGTAGGATGATTCAGCAAATCTCAATCTGATAGATAGACATGACTGCGAACCTTTTAGATTTAGTCGCCATCAGGTCCACCAAATTAAAGAACGAACGCATGAAAGATAAGTAGCAGTCTGGCGACCACTTTTTCCTACCAGTAAATCCTCTGGAATTCCATGAAAATCTAGAAGCATGATTACAGCTAGGTGCAAATTGGTTGGTGCAATTGGTCAGCTGACCAATCATGATTGGGAGGCTTTAACTATTTAATTTTATCTTCCAACAGAAAAGGAGAAAGGAAAAGATTTGAAGCAGAGCCCAAAATTGTAACTAGCTAGGCCGTGCACCCAAGAGAACTGTGGCCCTGGCCAATGCATCGTTTGCCATCTTGAGTCCACCGCCACAATCCTGGTACGAAAAATCCTTTTA
>JAYJMB010030077.1:0-36692 GCA_036873735.1 Pouteria campechiana | reverse complement strand
CATTTAATAAAGTATAACAAATCTGTTTTCAATTACGAGAGACATATTTCAAGCCATCCACACCGTCTAATATTTATTTTTAAAGTAATAATATTATTTAAATTACTAAAATTGTATTTTTTTCAATCTAATCTATTATAAAAGAATAGATTTCCTGTTTTCCACAAAATATCAATTTGGCATTGGATTTCCCCTTAGAAGTGTATTCATCACCGTGCATAGTTTTCTAAAGAATATAAATAACCTATTTAGTGCACAGAATTACACAGTATAACATAAACAATGAATTCGCCAATAATTATAGGTTGTGGTGAACCTTTGTTAATTGTAAAAGATAACATTAGTATCGATAGGTGAGATAATAGTACAGACTCAAGGGCATCAGCTTCATCATACGCTCTCAATTACATTCAGCCTACTGCGTCACGATGAAATTCAATTGTAACCGTTGGTTCGTGGATATTCGATAAGAAAATCTATAATTTTTACTTGTGTAAACCTAGTACTTTATTACTCTTAGTTTGATAATGCTAGGTTGGTTAGCCGTTACTCTAACTCCAACCCAATATTTTAAACTTACTAAGTTTGGCCTAATTTATTTTCTAAAATAAAATATTTGAATGAATATAAACATAAAGTTTAGCTCTATTTTATTTATTGAATGACCCAAAAATATGGGTTGGGTGGTTCAGCTGCCATAGTCACAATTTTGAAAAGTAAAAGCATTCAAATTTCAAAAAAATCAAAAATATTTGTAATGCATGCAGTACGTGCACTTTCGGTGTTCTTTGTCAAAATATCTAATGATTTTATCGAGATCTCAAAAATGAATGTATGAGATTCAAATGCTTTCCATTCTGATGCGCAGAAATAAATAAATAAAAGTTTGTATCAACACCTCAGCAGTCTTTCGTTCATTGACTGAAAATATTCATCAATGCTGTTTTATTTCTCAAAATTAATTGTTAATTTTTTGGATATTAATCTTATATTCCATTGTTTGTTTGATTTAGATTAAAATATAAAAGTTTTATTTTTAAAATGGTTGCCCTTAAATGCCAGATATTTATAAACACGAGTACAACACAGGGTCTTGTTCTATTACAGAAGTGGAGATCATGTCCGATCTTCCTTTCAAATAATAACGTGTTAATCATCCTTAGACAATAAAGTAAAACAACTATATTTTATAACATGAGGGAGTATTTTACAACCACATATACCATCCAAATATTATTTTTAGAGTGATAATATTCGATTATTGACCTAGAATCTATCTTTTTGATCGAAAAAACCATAAGATGTAATATTTCTTATTATCAGTAAAATCTCATCATGTTGATATTGGATTTTCTATTATGAATTTTCTTCATTATCGATATACGATTTCCTAAATGAATTTAAATAATCCAGCTGCACAAAAACTTGGGCCAGAGAAGATGAAAAAACATTCGCCAACAATTTTAAGCTGAGTTGAACTCGCATTTTTAATGGATAATGCAAAGATCCTCTTCTAAAGTTAAACATGAGCACGGCAAAAGTTTATGTTATTTAATTTCATCTCCAAGCCAGCATCTTCAGGGCTCTATCAGATTACCTAATCCATTCACTCTACATTGCCTATGTTATCCGATTTCATGTAAATAAATGACATAACAATTCGTGTAAATAAATGAATTATTTAATGATGCTAATTTTGCTTGGATTAAGAATTCAGGCAAAATTTAAGCTATTTATACCATTTATCTCATTAAATAAATTAAAATAAAGCAAGCTTGTTAATTTTTTGCATCAATCAAAATTGTAGAACCAACCATTAAGGATGCAACTTTGAGTTGGGTTATAATTAACCTTAATGGTTACCCACCTAATCCCATTTTTAAAATTTCAATCATAACCTTGACCTTATTGGTCCTATAGAAAGAACTTCGGGTTGAATTTAAGGTTAAAATTTTGGTAAAAAATCAAATTACTGTAATTTATTTTTGAAATTTTTATAAGTTTATAATTTATTTAATTAAATGATGAAAATATTAAAATTTATTAAGTTAATAAGCAAGGAGTATCATTGTATCTAGGAGTGCAAAACGGGTCTAGTATAACTAGGTTAAGGTCATCCTAACCCTATCTGTGGAAACTTTAATCCAACCCTATTTATAGAATGGGTAAGGTTGAGGTCAACTTAACCGTTACCTAAACATTAAAATTTGGGTTAGTTTTTGGTTAAAAATTTGAATATATATATTTATATTATATTTTAAAATTCTAATTAATTATACTAAATTTACTTACAAAGAATAAATTTTGACATATTAATTTTAAAAATAAATATATAAAGATTAATACATTAAAAAGAAGCTTAAGGTTATATGGCCTTTAAAGGAAAGAAATAAAAATAGTGTTGGATTTTAAAATTATACTCCTTTTTAAAATAATTAAAGATAGATTTATGATTTTATTTGAAATAATATATAGTAGATCAAAGACAAAATTTATATCTTTTATTAAGTTATTAAACTAGGTTGCGTCGTAATGGTTACAATCACATTAACCCAACCCTAATCCTATTTTCAAATTAGATTACATTTTTTAACCCAACTTGACCCTACCAGTTAAAAGTGATGTCCCAACCCTACCTAAAATTTTGGTTGAGATTGCTTAAGTTTGGGTTGAGCTGACCCAATTTACATCCCTAATTATATCCCACTATACATATTTTAAAGCCACCCACACCAACCAATGTTTATTTTTAAAGTAATATTATTCTTTCAATAACTAGAATTATATTCTTTTAATAAGACCTAACAGATACAATGACAATTTTTGTGATCCATGAAATCTCAACTTGACATTGGATTTTCCATTAGAAAATGAATTTATTTATTGTGCATAATTTTCTAAGAAATTTAAAAAACCTATTTAGAGCAAAACTTATGCAATGTAGGATAAATAGTGCATTTGTGAATAGTTATAAGTTATGTTGAAACCATATTTTAATTCTAAGAGATAACATTAATATCAAAACTTAGGAGCAGAGAATTCATGGGATACTTGCAACTACATTCAGTCAAATAGGTTGCAATTTCTTTCAATTAGAATCATTGGTTCGTGTATATATATATAATAATTTAATCTATATTTTTGAGTTATATTAAATTATTATATTACTTTTCTTAGCTAGCTAATGTTAGGTCCTTTGAAGTTACTCTAACTTTAACCCAATTTATTTAACTTCGATACTACCTTTGGCTTAATTTATTTCCTAAAATAAAATTTTTAAATGAATACAAACATAAGGTTTGGTTTTCTTCACTCAATAGATAAAATTTTATAATTGAACCCATTTTTATATTGGATTAGTCAATTGCAGCAGTATCATGTTGACATATGCTATAGTAGCTTAACCACAATTTTTAAAAGGAATCCCATTCAAATTTCAAAAAATGAAAATTCTCTTCTAATATATAAAACTCCTGCCAACATGTATTGTTAGTCTCATTCTAATGATAGCTCAAGAGCGGGTCGATATGTATCATTGGTTCCGTTCTAATGGTAGCTCAAGAGTTGGGAGGGGGGGGGGGGGTGTTGATCTTTTAAAAATTATGACCAATTTAAGGTCAAAGTGCTGTAAAGGAATGAAATAAATTACATAGAACAGAACACAAGAGTTTTTATAGTAGTTTGGCCCAAAACACGACAACTACTCCACCCTTCAAGTCAGTCTCACTTGCTACTCAGGTTTCACTAAATGCCTATTAGTTTTACAAGCCCACCAACAAACTTTACAACTATTATTTTCCAAGTTCACCAATAAACTTTTACAACTATTGGTTTTCAAGCTCACCAAAAAACTTATACATAATCAGCAAGCCCCTTGCTTGCTGTCCTAAGCAACGAAGGATATAGAGTAGAAATGCCTCTTACACTGGTTGATTATACAAAAATAAAAGTGTAGAAGAAATAAATTTAATACAATAAACATAGAATTTTAGACTCCAATAAGTTGTTGTAACAAAATGTTCTTTGAATACAGATGATGTTTTGTGCAACGGAGTTAGAAGAAAACTTTAAGGCTTAAGTAAATGCTCTTTGAATTCTCTCAGAAAATTCTCTAACTTTTCCAACTCATGACCTATCTTTACTCCCTCTAAGCTTGGATTCAAAATCTGCCCATTGGAGAAGACAAAGTTCCTTAATTGCGAGTAAATCATTAAGATTTTTTGACTATTGAGATGTTTTCACGGCTTCATACTGTCCGAAGAAAGAAAGCACGATTGGAGTGGAAGAAGACTCTTTTTCCACAACTTGCTCTATATGAAGTTGTTCGTAGCTTCACATTGTCCAAAATAGCAATCTCGGACTTACTAAAATGATGCATCTAATAAGTGAATTTTATTCACTTATATCATGCTTCTCTAAACTAACTTTTGGATTATTTTGAGTCATGTTTAGTTAATTCATGGTATTTTCTTTTATGTTTATTTGCAGGGGTAGAATGCAAGAATCTTGGTGAAAACATGGAGAATTAACAAAGATTGAATGATGAATTGGAATGAAGTTAAAGGAGAGAAAGAAAAAGTGGACAACAACTCAATATCACATCATTGGATTCCAATGCTGCAACATGCAGTCAAGAGGAGGCAACAGGTTTAATGCTGCAACACTTAATTTCAATGCCATGGCATTCGAATGGAGGCTTCAATGTGCCAGCGGACAAAAACGTTTTGCAGCGACATTGGATTCCAATGCCATGACACTCGAAATTGCGGCAATGTTTTATTTTTCAAAATTTTCATATGCTATGAAAAATCTATTTACCTTATGTAAAGCCTATTTAAACTTAATTAAGGAGGATATAAATGGGACTTAAGGAAGTGAAGAGGAGGACTTTTTTGGCAAGGAAGCTAGGGCAAACAAGGGAGAAGGCTGAAAGTGCTGCTTGGAGGAGTTCTTTTGCTACTCATCTTAGTTCTTTTTCTTTTCCATTTCTTTTGGAATTATGTTTAAGATAATGTTTAGTGTTTCTCTTGATTACATTATGAACTAAATACTTTATTCTAGGGGCAATGGCCAATTCGTGAGAAGTAAACCAGAATTCCCCATATGTGTCATTGCGAGATCATGCATTGTCTACAGCAATAGGAATTCAACTTGCAATCAAAACGCTAGTCATCACTGCAAACAATTTTGAGATAAAGCCAGTGACCTTGATTGCCTAATGAAGATCCCAATGCCGACATTGCCAACTTCCTGGAGATATATGATACTTTCAAATATAATGGAGTCTTTGATGATGCTATTCATCTTCTATTATTCCCTTTCTCTTTGAGGGAAAAAAGCAGCAATCTGGTTGAATTCTTTGCCCGCAAACTCCATCACTAGTTGGGATGATTTGGTCCAAAAATTTCTTGCCAAAATTTTCCCTCCAGGAAAAATAACAAGAATGCGGATGAAGATCAACAATTTTGCTCAATATGAAAGTGAATCTTTATATGATGCCTGGGAGATATATAAGGAGCTATTGTGAAAGTGTCTACATCATGGGCTACCCAAGTGGATGCAAGTTCAAAACTTCTATAATAGTCTGACAATCAACATTAGAACATTGATAGATGCATTTGCAGGTGGAACACTCATGAAGAAATCATATGTGGATGCATATGAGTTGCTAGAAGATATAGCTACACGTAATTTCCATTGGCCAAATGAAAGAACTATGGCAAAGAAGCCAATAGGAGTTTATGAGATTAATCTCATTTCTACCTTAGCGGCTCAAGTTGCAGTTCTCACAAAACAAATGCAGCAGAATCAGATGGGAGTAAATGCAATTCAAACCTCTCAAGTTTTCTATGAATTCTATCAAGGCAATCATCCTAGTGAAGAGTGTTAAACAGGCAATCCTTTCATGCAGCCTAAACCAGAACAAGCGTAGCATGTTGAAAACTTTAATAGATAAC
Source organism: Pouteria campechiana (assembly GCA_036873735.1). Classification (NCBI taxonomy): domain Eukaryota; kingdom Viridiplantae; phylum Streptophyta; class Magnoliopsida; order Ericales; family Sapotaceae; genus Pouteria; species Pouteria campechiana. The sequence continues at coordinate 30,735 of JAYJMB010030077.1, read as the reverse complement.
ACTAGTAGAATAATCCTTATTCAAATAAATACAATTCAGGATGGAGAATTCATCCAAACTTTCCTTGGTGAAATCAGCAGAATGTGGGATAAGTTCAGCAAGGATTTCAACAATAAGGGATTCAGTAGCAACAAAAAGAAAAGAAGAGAGATTGGGAGGTTGCTTTAGCTCAATTTGCTAATACCACAAATTAATTCTCAACCCAATAAAAAGTTTCATGGAGGACACAAAGGTAAATTTGCACAATCAAACTACTCAGACTCAAAATCAATCTGCACAAATTCAGAATCTTGAAACTCAAATGGCTCAGTTGGCAAATATGTTCAGCAATATTTAGCAAGGAAATCTACCTAGTAATACTGAAGTCAATCCATGTGAACAATGCTAAGCAATCACCTTGCTAAGTGGGAGACAATTGAAACTCCCATTGAATGATGAAAAGGACAAAACAAAAAACCAAGAGTAAGAGGAAGTGCTATCTAAGACATAACCACTATCTCCTCAAGAGCCCACTGCTTCCATACCATTCCCTCAATAGCTAAAAAAGAGTAAACTGGATAACCAGTTTGCAAAATTCTTGGAAGTTTTACATCAACATTTCATTCGCTGATGCTCTTGCACAAATGCCTATTTATGTGAAGTTTATGAAAGACATACTTTCAAATAAAAGAAAATTGGAGGAACATGAGATAGTTGCTCTTATTGAAGAATGTGGTGCTATTATAGAAAGGAAGCTACCTCCAAAGCTCAGAGATTCAAGAAGTTTCACTATATCTGTGTTATTGGAGATTCAGTATTCGAGAAGGCATTACATGATTTGGGAGCCAGCATTAATCTCATGCCTTTATCTATTTATAGAAGATTGGGGTTAGGCGAAGTAAGACCCACCATTATCTCTCTTTAGTTGGTAAATAGATCCATTAAGCACCCATGAGGCATTATTGAAGATGTACTTGTTAAGATTGACAAGTTTATACTTCCAGTAGACTTTGTCGTACTTAACATGGAAGAAGATAGAGATGTCCCCATCATTTTGGGAAGACCATTCTTGACTACTAGGAGAACTCTGATTGATGTGCAGAAAGGTGAATTAAAGCTTCATGTTTAGGATAATGAAGTGATATTCAATGTATTCAATAAAATTAAGTATCCGGTAGCAAGTGACAGCTACTTCCGGATAGATTCAATGGATATTTTGATATTAAAGCACTTGGCAATTTCAGAAGATCCACTAGAAACTAGTCTAACTCATTCTAACCTGTTTACTCTTAAAGAAGAAGAAATTATAGAAATGTTGATTGCCTGAACTCTTTTGGACCCAATAATTGAAAGTATTTCGAAAGTCTATGACAAGGCCTTCCTTAGTCTGCTCCTTCAATTGAGAAGCCCCCCCAGTACTTGAGCTCAAATACCTGCCAAATCATTTGTGTTATCTCTTCTTGGGCGAATCTTTTTAGCTACTAATAATAGTGTCTTCCAGCCTCTCTATTGAAGAAGAAGATAAGTTGCTAAGAGTCCTTAAAAAGTACAAATTGGTTATTGGTTGGTCCATCTCTGATCTGAAAGGAATTAGTCCAACCAAATGCATGCACAAAATTTTAATGGAAGAGAATTGCAGACCATCTATGGAAGCTCAGAAAAGACTCAATCCAACTATGAAGGAAGTATTGAAGTGGCTATACACGGGAGTAATTTATCCTATTTTCAATAATTTACGGGTCAGCCCTGTATAAGTGACCCAAAAAAGGGTGAAATGACAATGGTGAAGAATGAAAATAATGAATTAATTCCACTAAGAACTATTACAGGGTGGAGGATTTGCATTGATTATAGGAAGTTGAATGCTGCCACAAGAAAAGATCACTTTTCATTACTATTCATTGATCAAATGTTAGATCGTCTTGAAGGTTTTGATTACTACTGCTTTTTAGATGGCTATCCAGGATACAATCAAATAGCCATTGCCCCAGAAGACCAAGAGAAGACCACATTCACATGCCCACATGGTACATTCGCCTTTAGAAGAATGCCTTTTACTCTATCAATATACTGATCACTTTTTAGAGATGTATGATGACAATATTTTCTAATATGGTGGAGAAAATTATAGAAGTTTTCATGGATGATTTCTCTATATTTGGTAAATCATTTGATCATTATTTGAAAATTATGGAGTAGGTCTTGCAAAGATGTGAACAAATAAACCTTATGTTGAATTGGGAAAAATGTCACTTCATGGTGAGAGAAGGTATTGTTTTGGGGAATCGAATTTTATGTAAAGGAATTGAAGTTGATAGGGCCAAAATAGAGATCATTGAAAAGGACCCACCACCTACTTCCGTCAAAGGGGTTCAGAGCTTTCGTGGGCGTGCAGGATTTTATAGAAGATCTATCAAAGATTTTTTAAAATCTCAAAGCCATTGTCAAATTTGCTGGTACAAGGTACTCCTTTTGAGTTCAATGAAGATTGTAAGAAGGCATTCCAAATCCTCAAAGAAAAGCTTATTTCAGCACCCATTGTTGTTGCACCTGAGTGGGACAAACCATTTGAGTTAATGTGTGATGCTAGAAATTATGCAGTTGGGGCAGTTTTTGGATAGCAAAAGAACCAAATATTCCATGTAATTAATTATGCTAGCAGAAAATCTCAACAATGCCAAGCTTAATCACGCAACAACAGAAAAGGAGTTATTGGCAATAGTCTTTGCTTTTGACTAATTCAAATCCTTTGATTGGCAATAAGGTAATAGTGTTCATTGATTAATCTGCAATCAAATACCTTATGGCAAAAAGGAGAGAAAACCAAGGCTCATTAGATGGGTACTTTTGCTGTAAGAATTTGACCTAGAGATTAAAGATAAGAAAGGCATTGAAAACCTTATGGCCGATCATCTTTCCAAACTAAAATTCCAAGATGAAGGATTGCAAAAACCTCAAATTGATGATCAATTCCTTGATGAGCAGCTACTAGCTATCACTTCAATTCCATGGTATGTAGACTTGGTGAATTATTTTATTGCAAAAAAAATCATACCTTCTGAATTATCTTCTCATCAAAGGAAAAAAATTCTTATGCAAAGCATTACTACTGGGAGGACCCAATTCTCTATAAGAACTATGCTGATAAGATCATAAGAAGATATGTACTAGAGGAAGAGATGGAGGACATTCTCAAGCACTGCCATACACAAGTGTGGAGGTCATTTCGAAGAAATAGAACTGTTGAAAAAGTTTTGCAGTCAGGTTTCTATTAGCTCACACTGTTTATGTTAAGTTTAATCCTTATTCTAAGCTTGATTTAATGATAAATGCGATTATATAACTTAATTTTGATGATGAATAAACAAATGAGTGAAGAATTAAGGTATTAACAGGTTACTTTCTAAGTGATGCAGCATTTAAATATCAAAACAAATTAAAAAGAGTAACTACAAGTAATAAAAGGTGTTAATTGTAACATTATTACATTAATCCTTCAAAGGAAGATGTTTTAAAAAGAAATGCTCAAATAAAAGTTATTCAGAAATCACTCAGAAGTAAATCCGAATCTATTCAGAATTATGACATAAATTCAGAAGTAATTAGATGTATCTCAGAACCACGTTAGAGGTAGATCAGAACCTTGTTAGAATCAAGGTGTAGAAATTTTACACTATAAAAGTCGTACAAAAGCTTGCTTGGAATTGCAGAAGTACATTAGAAGTTAAATAAAGAAACTTTCTGCACTCAGAATTTCTTCAAAAGAACCTCAGATATAATACCAAGGCATAAAAAATTAATCCAAAAGAAAATTCTAAAGTTAGAGTCTTCTTAGAAGATCTTCAGAAACAAGATAGAAATATGTCAGAAGCACCATGAAAAAGTCAAGAACTTTAGAAGTAGAACCTCAGAGTTAAAATAAAAGAATTATTCCACATTTAGAAGAACCTAAGAAACAATATCAAGGCATACAGAATTATTCTAAAAGAAATTTTAGCATGTCAAAAGCAACTCAGAATGTTAACACAAGACTCGAAAGATCCTCAGAAGAAACTCAAAAGCCTTCTTAGAGGTGTATTCAAGAAAGCCAGAGTCAAAGAAAAATACCAAAAACAAAAATCCAATCTTCATAAGTATCTCAAAAATCTCTCAGAAGTTCTTTAGAAGTTTAGAACATGACCATTGAAAGCTAAATTAATGCACAAAAAATGTAGATCGAATGTCAGAAGTTCAGGGTAATTTACTTAGAAATTATGAAGTCCGACAGAATGCAAAAGTTGTTACCAACTTTGCTTAACAAATTTGAAAATGGTACTAAAGGTTACAACGGCTAAATCTTCTCAAAGCCTATAAAAAGATGATTAAGGCAACACTTAAATATATCCGACAACACACTAAAAATTATTTGAGTCAATTATTAAAAAAGCAGTATTTAAGATCTTCCATTGTTCAACTTCAACTGCTATAATACTGCCAAAGTATGAAAGCCAGATCCATGTCAACTTCAAAAGGAGTTTGAATATGTTCTTATTACATACTTTGTTCATTTAATTGAGTTTTAATTTTTGTACAAGTCTGCCTAAGTAAGAGGCATTAATCTGTAAATTTCGTTTGGAAAAATAGTGAGTTAGTTGGTGAGCTTTGATAGTTTGTAAAAGTTTCTGGTTAGCTTGAAAAACTAGTAATTTATTTGGTAAGCTTAGAAACCAACGTGTATAAGTTATTTAGTGAGCTTGGAAACCAATGTGTAAAAGTTTTTGATGAGCTTGGAAAATAATTAAGTTGTTGGTAAGCTTGTAAAATTAATAAGTGTTTAGTGGAACCTGAGTTCACTGAAGGAAATTGAATCAGAGAAATGGAAATATATACAAATTATTATCTTCCTTATGGGATAATAATGAGCAAATTTTTGAAGATACGTAATATTAATCTTTCCAAAGAAGATGAAGAAGAGTTCATGACAAGAGAAATAATAAACAAAGATACTTTCAAGAGAATAGGCTTCAAATCAACTCCACAGGGCTAAATTTCTCAGAAACCAGGAAAAGAAGAACAAGAACTGAAGAAGATAGAAGAGACAGTGGAAGAAGCAACAAACATAAGAGAAGAAGCAACAAGAAGAAATAAAAAAGAGACAGAATAAGAGGATAGAGATAAAAGTATAGTAACAGTACTATCCTTACCTACCCAAACTCAACAACAATCATCCATTTCTCAACCTCATCAACCCACCTACTCAATTCCACAAAATATTGATACTATTCTTTTAGCTCATCTACTACCCATCCATACAAGGTTAACCAACCTTGAAACCCAAAATTCAAATCCTAACCTAAAGATAGACTCAATTTGGGATTCACTAGTTCACAAGCTAGATGCATTGAGTGCTCAAATTAAAGTTGTCAAAACCCAACCTCAAACCTAACATTAACCATCCTACCCATTCTCTCACCAACAACATCACAAATCTCCTTCACCCATTCATTTCCCTATATACTCATCATTGTCCATTTCACATTCATTCACTCCAATTATAGAAGTTGTCCAACCTTAGGCTGAACATTCTGAAACTATTCTTTAAAATCCTATACAAACATAGCCCTCTTCCATCTTCCCAAAATTCATACCCATTGAACCATTATGCATTCTGCCAGAAGAATATCTTTCTAATCCCTGTAGAGCTATTATTAGGCATGGAAAGTTTTTCCTTAAACCACTTCTTAGGTTTGATTTCCTTCCCCATAGACCATCAATTTTTCTGGATTAGTCTTATTATGATCTTATTCTACTAGGAGAAATTCTTCCATCTCGAATTGAAGAACTTCCTCCACATCTACAAAAGAGAGCTCCGACTCCTCCTCCTTCTCCAAAACTAGTTAATGAAAACTGTAATAGTCTTCTTCATATTTTTCATCTAATCAAACTAACATATTTTGAATTCAAAGCTCAATTAGATATCAATTCTGCCATCTCCAAAATATTTCTATCCTACAACCTCATCATCCATCTTAAAGCACTACCATTTTTATAAATCACTGATCAAATTTGCTCTTTCTAGAATCCAACTTATACTTGATCCTCCTCTTACACCCATAGGCCATAAAATTATCATTCCTCAATTACAGTCTTTTCAAGATGCGTATACTAAAAAACTTCTTCAAATTCTTTTTGTATCAAGGCCTCCTAGAACAACATCTCCATCTCCCTCAAGACCTCATAATATCACTTTTATACTTGAGGAAGAATTTTCATTTTACTCTGAAGCTAATCTGCAAGCTATTGTTGACAACCCTCCCCTTCCTTATCTAAAGCTTGCTGAATCATCACTTCTTCACAAAATTTGGGTGTGTTATTCCAAACCATCCTCCTCACCTAAACTAACCTCACCTTCTTCAAAAATAACTAGAAAACTAAAAACCTCACCCTCTCCAAAAACATCTAGAAAACTATCTTCTGTTCTCATAAAATAACTGCAAAAACCAAACCAAAGAGGAAACCTATAATTCCACCTCCAAAAGTTCATAAAAAGGCTTTGTTTCCTCGCTATACTCTATATTATGAAGAATATATGGCCAGAGTCAATGCTAATACTAAAGTCATTCTTAAGAAACAACTTATTCTTTTTCCGAACTATTAGATCTCACCTTTAAAAACCATATTAATATCATCTATGTTTCAACCTATAAAAGCCCCTTCTTAACCCAAGAACCACCTACTGCAATTCCCAAAGATCCTACTTTAGTTCCCCCTCCTCCTCCTCCTCCTCCCAGAATTAAAAAATCTATATCTAAACTCAGTTCCTCTTCTAAAAGACCCACTCAAAAACCTACCTCCACAACCATAATTTCTCATTCTTTTGAAAACCCCCACTTCTTTCTTCTAACCTACTTTAGAAATCCCAGAACCTAACCTGCTATTATATTTAACTCACATCTTTCTTTTCTAGCTATATTAATTATTCTATGTGATGTTACTTCTTTGTGTGATGCTTTTTCTGATGTATCTCAATTTGCTATGATGTATCTCATTTTGTTCTGATGTATCTCAATTACTCTTGCTATGCAATTTTATCTATCATTCTAATATATACATGTTTTGCCATTCTAATCAATTTCTTTATCATTCTCTTTTACTCTTTACTTACATTTAGATTTTATGTCCTTTTGATTATGACAAAAAGGGGGAGAGAAATAAGAAAAATGAAAGAAATAGAAAATAACTAAGTGCATCCATTTAGGTGGAGCCTACCCATGCAGGGGGAGCCCCCAGTAAGTTAATAAAAGCATGGCATATTCTGCATTTTTTTTGAAAGGTTTATTACTCAAATATTTTGTCATCATAAAAAATGAGGAGAATGTTAAGTCTAACCCCTATACTAAGTTTTATTTTCATGATAAATGAGATTAAATAACTTCGTTTTGACGATGAACAAACAAATGAGTAAAGAATTAAGGTATTAACAGGTTACTTTCCAAGTGATGCAACATTTAAATATCAAAATAGATTAATGAGAGTAACTTCAAGTAATAAAAAGTATTAATTATAAAATTATTACATTAACCCTTCAAAGGAAAATATTTTAAAAATAAATGCTCAAATAAAAGTTATTCAGAAATCGCTTAAAAGTAAATCAGAATCTGTTTAGAAATATGGTGTGAATTCAAAAGTAATTAAATGTATCTTAGAGCCACATTAGAGGCAGATTAGAACCTCATTAGAATCAAGGTGCAAAAATTGTACACTAGAAAAGTCATACAGTAGCTTTCTAAGAATTGCAAAAGTACGTCAGAAGTTAAATGAGATATGTTTTGCACTCAGAAGTTCTTAAGAAGAACCTTAGAAACAATCCCAAGGCATATAGAATGAATCCAGAAGAAAATTCTAAAGTCAAAATCTTCTCAGAAGATCTTCAGAAATAAGAAAGAAATATGTTAGAAGTAAATTGAAAAAGTCAAGAATGTTAGAAGTAAATTTGACCCTCATAGTTAAAATAGAAGAATTATTCTATATTTAGAAGAACTTCAGAAATAATATCAAGGCATACAAACTTATTCCAAAAGAAATTTTAGCATGCTAGAAGTAATTCAAAATGCTGACATAATACTCAGAAGATCCTCAGAAGCAACTTAGAAGCCTTCTTAGAGGCTTCATTAAGAAAGCAAGAGTCAAAGAAAAATATCATAACAAAAAATCCAATCTTTATAAGTATCTCAAAAGTCCTTCAGAAGTTCAAAATATGATCGTTAAAGGCTAAATCAATGCATAAAAAATCTGAAGAGAATACTGCCAAGAAAACACTTATCATGGAAATTCTAAGGAACCACTTCAGAAATTCTGATAAGTGTAGATCGAATGTCAAAAGTTCTAGGTACTTAACTCAGAAATTCTAAAGTTTGATAGAACGCAAAAGTCGTTAATGACGCTACCTAACAAATTTGAAAATGGTGTTAAAGGTTGCAATGGCTAAATCTTCTTAAAACCTATAAAAAGATGATTAAGTTAACACTTAAATATATCCAAGAACATACTAAAAATCTTTTAATATATGTATTCAAAAAGGAGCATTCAAAAAAGAGCATTCAATATCTTCCATTATTCAACTTCAACTGCTACAATACTGCAAAAGCATTCAAAGCCAGATCTGCATCAACTTCAAAAGGAGTATGAATCTGATCTCATCACATACTTTGTTCATTGAACTGAGTTATAATTTTCATACAAGTCTGCCTAAGTAAGAGGCATTAATCTATACATTTCCATTTGGAAAAATGCTGAGTTAGTTGGTGAGCTCTGTGAAACCAACAGTTTGTAAAAATTTTTGGTTAGCTTGGAAAACCAGTAAGTTAGTTAGTAAGCTTGGAAACCAATGTGTATAAGTTAGTTAGTGAGCATGGAAGCTAACGTCCAAAAGTTTCTGGTGAGCTTGAAAAATCAGTAAGTTATTGGTGAGCTTGTAAAACTAATAAGTTTTTAGTAGAACCTGAGTTCAATAAAGGAGATTGACTGAGAAAAGTGGAGTAGAAACTAGGAAGAGCCAAACCACTATAAAAATCTTGTGTATATGTGCTGTGAATTTTACTTTCTTTTATTTTAAGCATATTTCTTAAGTTATAGGCTAAAATTTTTGAAAGCTCAATGCACACTCCTCCCTCTTGAGCTACTATCTAGATAGGGACCAACAGTTTAAAGATGCTCATGCTTTTGTTGTTGCATGTGATAGATGTCAAAGAATTGGTAACATCTTAAGAAGAAATGAAATGCCTCTAAAGAATATTTTGGAAGTTGAAGTCTTTGATATGTGAGGTATTGATTTCATGGGTCCATTTCCTTCCCCATACAACAATAAGTATACTCTTCTTGCAGTGGATTATGTTTCAAAATGTGTGAAAGTAGTAGCTACTCATACTAATGATGGGAAGGTAGTGCTAAATTTTCTACGTAAGTACATCTTCACAAGATTTGAAACTCTAAGAGCTATTGTTAGCGATGAAGGAAGCCACTTTTGCAATAGACAATTTGAAGCTCTTGTCATAATATTGAGTTAAGCATAAAATAGCACTGGTATATCATCCTGAAATAAATGGGTAAGCAGAGATCTCTAACAGAGAGGTGAAGAGAATTCTTGAGAAAACAGTGCAAATGTCTCACAAAGATTAGGCTAAGAAGTCAGATGATGCTTTGTAGGCATATGAGACTACATTCAAGACACCTATAGATATTTCACCCCATAGGATGGTGTATGGAAAAGCATTCCATCTCCTAGTGGAATTGGAACATGAGTGTATTGGGCAATAAAACAATTGAATATGAGTATGGATTTTGCCAGGAAAAAAGGCTTTTGCAACTTAATGAATTGGAAGAGTTCCACAATGATGCATATGAAAACACCAAAATATACAAAGATCAGACCAAACCTTGGCATGACAAGTACATCCAAAGAAAAGAACTTTTACCAGGCCAAAAAGTATTGGTGTACAATTCAAGGCTTCGTTTATTTCCTAGAAAACTCAGATCAAAATGGCCAGGCCTATTCACAGTGACAAGAGTGTTCCCTTATGGCGCTATAGAGCTTCATCATGCTAAGAAAGGAACCTTCAATGTTAATGGACAATGCCTATAGCCATACTATGAGAGTGCTACAAATCACCTCAAGTTGATTATCAAGCTCAATTGACCCTAATGGAGGAAGAGTCTGGCTGATGACTATAACTTAAGCGCTTCTTGGGAGGCAACCTAAGTTTTTGAACCTTCTATTTGTTTAGTTGCATTAGTTTTGTTGTTATTGCATTAAGATAATCCTTAGTTAGTTGTTATTTTCATTTGTCTAGTTCTGATCAATAGTTTTAGCTAGTCATTTTCAAGTTCTAATCATGTCTTAGTTGGTGATTATATGAATAAATTTTTGGTCTTTCAGGTAGAACACACCAAGCAAGGATTCAAGGTAATAAGGAACAAAGAATTGGGTTCAAGATGTTCAATGCCATGACATTCAATTTCAATGTCGCGACACTATCTCAAAACAATAAGGGAGGCAACAAGCTTTTTGTTGTGGCATTCAATTTCAATGTTGTGGCACTCGAATTCTCCCCTAAAGAAGACAAACTGGTAGAAATTTTTTGCTGTGACAAATTTTTTGTTGCAAAATTTAATTTCAATGTCGCGACACTCCACTTCCCCATGTGCACTTGTGTCCATTTAGCATATGTATGCCAAAACCCTTCAAACAACTACTCCATTCAAATGACTTCCCTACGAGTCGTGGGTTGTAGCCATTTTGCTAAACCATTCTTCCAACCCCTAAACCATTAACAACCCATCAAGATCCCATCAATTTCCACTCATTGAACCTCAAAAGAAACCTCACTACATTGATTCTTCAGTCTTCATTTCACAAGGACCATCCTCCATTGCCCATCTTCGTCCCTTGGAGAGATTGTGACGCACAAGGGTTTCTTCAAAATAGGTTTGCACGCCATTTCTATTGTGCTTATGTGCTACAATTGAGTTTTCTGGGATCTTGAGAGTGAGAACAATCAATTTGGAAGGGAAATCTGTGTGGATTGGAAGAATTACATTATGCACATCAAGTGTTTGTCAAAATGCTTGAAGGGGAAACCACTTCATCTTGAGACGTGTTTGTGGAAATACCGCAGTTAAGTAAACTATGCATTAAGTGACTGCATTTGTCAATAGAGTAGTGTGGGTAACAATTGGGAGATTGGGCTTATTGTGTTTGACATTGATGGCCTATTATTGCATTGACTTGCATTGATCTTGCTAGAGAATCGGATCATACAGTGTTGAATTGAATTGCAGTATTGAATTCTAGCTACCAATTGTAAGGACACTATTGTCATGCCTCCCAAAGGACAAAAAACCATGGCTCTAGGACCTACAAAAAGATAGAGAATTATTGACCAAGCCAGTTAATCAAGCTGACATTTGTGAGTGACAATGCTGCAAATAGATATAAAAACTCAATTGTAGGGAGGAAGTGCATTCAACAAATGGGTTTTCATAACCTGATCAGAAGTGTTTAAGAAATCACCATGGAAAGGAAGTGGAATGACATTACTTCATATTTGTGAGGTTAATGCCCTCATATCATATGTCTGGAGTCTCCAGGGATAGAGCATTATTAAATTATTCTATACAAAATGACTTGTCAATTGATGTCTGGAAGATCATTCAAGCATCAATTCTGAATATGGCAATGGGTTTGACATGAGGTGGAGGATTTGATCACCCCTCACTCATCTATGACCTATGCTTACACTCTGGGGTGGTACATCATAAGAGATTCAACATCCCAAACCTGCTATCAACCCATAATTGATAAAAAGACTTGCCAAGGGAGAGACTTCTAATGATGAGGAGGAAGACATGCCTCATATGCCAAATGCACCAGGTCCTAGCACAACCATTGCACAGCCAAGCACTTCTCGATAAGGTGGAGGCAAACACCCTTTTGATCATGAAGTTGAATTGTAGAATTGCTAGATGGAATTACATCAATCAATAGGTGACTTGATTAGTTCTTCACAAGATAGAAGCAACAGTTCAACTAAATGATGTAAGTTTATACTGCTACTACTTTAGCGCTCCCCACCTAAACTGGGCACCCAATCTAGTTTCCTCCACCTCCAATGTTTTCCCCCATTTCACCAGCATATGCCCCTACGAGAGCTGATGAGGATGAAACAGATACTAATGGAGATGATTGAACTCATTCAAGGAAGTCATCACATTTCAATTTCTATCTTACATTGAGGACAATGTAGATCCTTAAGTTTGGGGGTGTTTTGTTTATTTTGCTCAAAATACTAGTGTGATTCTCTACATTGTGCTTTTATTATTTATTTCTGTTTTAGTTTTTATAGGACATGGATTTAGGTTATTTTTTATTCTCTGCATTGTGTTTTTTTTCATTTTCCATAAAAAAGTGTTTTGCTTATGTTTAGTTTTATGAGATCAATGATAAGAGTGTGACGTTTTAAATATAACTGGAAAATGAAAGATGCATGTTAATCTGTGTGCTTGACTTGAATATTGTTGGTTTCACTTAAGATTTCTTATTCACTTAAATACGTATCCATGTTGTTTGTTTATCTACGTATTAAGAAAGGAGTTAGGCAAATGTTTGAACATGATTTAGTTAGATTCTAGAACTTGTTATAATCATTGTTCAAGGAAAATAAATTTTAATAATAAATCACTGAGGCGATGGTTTAAGTAGTTTTTTGATCAGTTTGAGCCTTTCAAGCTAACCTAGAACATCATTATCATTAGTATCCCCTTTGAGCCTTAATGAAAGAATGAAATTTGCAAAGCATGTGAGAAACCATCATTCAACTTTTCTTTCTTTAGTCTCATTATTCATAACCAGTTGGGCCCGAAAGACCATGTTTGACCTATAAGGAGACATAATTGATGCACATGGTTGTTAGAGAAAATATGAGAGAGAAAAAGAAGATAAGTCAGGGGGTATGAAAACAAGAATAATAAAACAAAGAAAAGTGTATGACAAAGAAAAGAATAGATAAGGATTTAGTTATAATTTCGGGGGGTATTATATTCTAATAAACTCAAAAGAAAATAAGTTTGAGGATGTGGTAGTAATACAACCCACATATAAATGTACAAAATAAAAATAATTTACATATTTATATCTCAACTTTGTGGATCCTTTATTCTCTTTTTTTTGTTTGATAAACCTAAGGCCCCAATATAAGCTTAATAAGACCTATTGATTCTTGGTGATAAGTTATTAACATTAGTAGAGAATGATTAGAAAGATGAACTTATGGAGTAGCATGACATGTTCGTTTAGTTGTTAGATTCTATAAAGTAATAGGTGAATGAATGACATTGGCTACATTTTATGCATGTACATGAGGAATCTAAGGGTGACATAAAATAATGTTTAAGTTGTAATTTAGATGCACATCGCATTTTTGGAAATTTCTCTCAAGTTATATGAATATCAATTTATTTTGAGATCTTAGAAAATTGAACCTTGTCCTTGTGTTATTTGTTTTCTTTTCTTGAACATGCTATGTGAATAAATATAGGTTTAGTTGTGCTTTGTTTCATTTTATATTATTTAGTTTGGTTTTGTTTTGCTCGAGGACTAGCAAAAAGCTAAGTTTGGGGGTATTTGATAAGTGATTTTATTCACTTATATCATGCTTCTCTGAACTAACTTTTGGCTAGTTTTGAGTCATGTTTAGTTAATTCATAGTATTTTCTTTTAGGTATGTTTACAGGAATATGAATGCAAGAATCCTGGTGAAAACATGGAGAATTAACAAAGATTGAATGATTAAGAGAGAAAGAAGAAGTGGACGGCAAGTCAATGTCGCAACATTGAATTCTAATGCTGCAATATTCATTCAAGAGGAGGCAACAAGTTTACTATTGCGGCATTTGAATGGAGGCTTCAATGGGCCAGTGGACAATAACTTTTTGCCGTGACATTGGATTCTAATGCCGCAACACTTGGAATTGCGGCAATGTTTTATTTTTAAAATTTTTCATACACTGTAAAAAATCTATTTACCCTACGTAAAGCCTATTTAAACCTAATTAAGGGGGATATAAATAGGACTTAAGGAAGTAAAGAAGAGGACTTTTTTAGCAAGGAAGCTAGGGCAAACAAAGGAGAAGGCTAAGAGTGCTATTTTGAGGAGTTCTTCTACTACTCTTCTTAGTTCTTTTTCTTTTTCCTTTGTTTTGGAATTATGTTCAAGATGATGTTTAGTGTTTCTCTTGGTTATGTTATGAATAGACACTCTATTCTAGGGGCAAGATGTATCTGGGTTATGAATGTTTGGTTTTATCCTTTTTAATTCAATTCTTTGCTTATTCATTATTTATGTTGAGTGTTTGATATGATTTTAATGCATGTGAAAGTATGCATGCCCTTTTAACATGATCTATGATTCAATTTGAGGCTAAAAAGCTATAATTGAATTAAACCTTGATTAAACACCATAAGATCGCCATGATGATAGTGATATCCATAAGGCTTATGTAACATTGTGAATTTCTTAATTTTATTGCATCTTGGTTAGTTTAGAATTTTCATAGAGATGTAGAAAATTTGCTAGTTAGGATAGGTTTTTACGACTTGAGAAAGAATAATAATTACACAAGAGAAGTTTGTTATCAACATAGGAATAAGTGTTAATTGATTAAATTAGATTAAAGCTAAACAAGAATAATTTGGTGAAGTAAAAAATCCCTAGATGTCTTAATCATTAAATTCCTGTTTGTTCAACTTCTACTCCTTTGTTAAAATTCAATTGTTTAGAATTTATTTTTCTTTTCCATCCTTTCATCACATTTGGTTCTTTCAAATAGAATTTAGAGTAAAAGTAATTTAGAACTTGGTATACATAGTCCTCGTGGGAACGATCTCTTATTTCCATTTTATTACTTATTAAAGACATGTCCACTTATGTTGGAAAAATCTACAATAGCATACTATGACAGACTTAAAATGAATTTGTCCGAAATGCTTCACTTTGTCTAGAGTAAGTATTTTGGATTAACTAATATGATGTGGATTGCTTGACCCCATGAGTTTGAACTTCAGTTTTTGATTAACTTGGCATTCATCCAAAATAATAATTCAATAATGCACAAAGCTTGCATTTGTAGTGATTGAAGCTTGGGACTGAAAATTTTCTTTTGGACCAAGAAACACAATGTAGACTAATTTCGGAACGAGTTTGGTTTGTCCAAAATAACATTGAGTTTCTAATGTTTTCCCTTCATACTTTTGCTTTGTCTTAATTAAATCATATTATCTTTTATGTGTTGTCCACTTAATTGAAGTTATTTTCATTTTTATATTACCTACACACTTAGGAATATAATGGTAAATAGTTTAACCATTCATTCATATGCTTTAGTTCATCATCAAAATTTAGCCGGTTAATTATATCATCGTCAAAATCAAACTAAGTAAAGGAGGTTTGATTCAATATTCTCCCCATTTTTGATAATGACAAAACATTTAAGTGAATTACCTTTCAAAAAGAAAAAACATGTAGCATAAACATACATGAGAACTAAACAGAAATATTTAATTCACAACAAAATATACATAGCTCCCCCTAAATGGATGCAATCTAATTCTTATTAGAAATGTACTCTAATTCACTCTAGTTTTATTATTTGTCCTCCTTTTTGTCATAATAAAAAAAGAAACATAGGGAAGAAAAAAAAATAAGACATACAAATTTTACTCAAATAGGTAAAAATATTTCATTACATTTTAATACAAGTAGAGTTATATAAAATTGTAAGAAGTGCAGTAGAGATGGGATGGATGGAAAGCATGGGTGGAGAAGAAAATGGTTTGAGGGAAGCTTGGTTATGATCTTTTGCAGAAGTCCAAAAGCATGCAGAGGCATGCGTCCATTACTTATAGGAAGGTCACATTGGAGGAGCCAAAGTTTTGGACAGGGGATGGGAAGGTGAGGGGAAAGAGGAGGGTGATGCTGTTGCTATATTCTCTTCTTTCTTATTTTCATTTACTAGCGATGATTGAGTTGGACTTAAGGCCATTTGACTTAAGTAAATATGAATCTCATTGTTTGTAAAGCCAATTCTAAATTGTTCTAAGAGTATTGCTTCATTGCTCATTCTTCTTTTTTGTGAAGTATTTGCTTCTTCAGACTTTGATCTTTCTCTTCTTTTGCTATCTCTGCTTTCAGACCCAATCCTTGCTAAGTTGCATTCTCCTTTCATTCTCACCATAGCAACATATGGTTTGGGGGTTTGGATTAAATAGATGCGGTGTGGGAGGATAAAGATGTCTCTAGAGGATTTCTGATTAAAAGAGAATGAAGGTTTGTTGAAAATAAGTAAGTTATAAGATTTTCAATGAAAGTGATTTAATTCTAGCAAGAAAATGAGGTGGTGCCTTAGAAATGATTTTAGTCATAAGAAAATTTTGGATGATAGGCTTTAAGACTAAAGAGTCTTAGACAAAGAGATGAATTTTAGATAAAGGATGGGATTTCAAATAATCTGAAATTATTACTTTGGACAGAAAGGAACTAAATTTAAAATGAGATTTCAGATAGATTTCTGATGTAATGAAGTGAAGTTTCATAATGACCCAAGGTGTGTCTAAAACTATGACTAAAATATTCTTTCTAGCACATCATATCAAAACATAAACATATAGCATATGAATTATAAAATAAAAAAATAAGCATTCAGATCATATATACGTAAGCAAAATGTGATGATCAAGACATAGGCATTATGCATGTGGATCTATCACACCTAACTCCCTTCTAATCATACAAAATCTATCCTCTAGGAGTACAAAATGTCTGCTAACTAATTTTTAGTTGGTACATATTCTAAGTAAACATTGTGATTCTGGATATAATCTCTAATGAAATGATGCTGATTTCCATATGCTTAGATTTAGAATGCGTAACTACATTATTAGTTAGATTTGTAACATTGGTATTGTCACATCTGGTGGGTGTATCACTGAACTTCAAACCAGAGTCACCTAACTACTGTTTCATCCATAGAATCTGTACACAACAACTGCTAGCTGCAACATATTCAGCCTCTGTAGTTCACAACGCAACAAATGTCTATTTCTTAGAGAACTATAATATGATCATGCTTCCAAGAAACTGACATATCCCTAAGGTATTCTTCCTATCTACTTTGTAACCAGTGAAATCAGCATCAGAGTACCCTACTAACTCAAAATCTGAACCTTTTGGATATTATAAATCGAGGTTTAGAGTATCTAAGAGGTATCTAAAGATCTTTTTTATAGCAGTAACATGTGATTCTTTAGGATCTGACTGGAACCTAGCATACATATAGATGCTAAACATGATATCTATCCTAGATGTAGTAAGATGCAGTAGAGACCCTATCATACTTCTATAAAACTTTAGACAAATTGGTTTACCTTTTTCATCATATCTCTTTTGATGGAAGTACTTATTAGTATCCCATATCTTTTTCCATATTCAAGGTTGAAATTCTTCAATAGTTCTTTTGTGTACTTGGCTTGGGGGATGAAGATTCCTTTTTTCATATGCTTCAAGTGTGGTCTCAAAAACAAGTTTAACTCCCCCATCAAGCTCATTTCGAATTATTATTGCATTATCTTAGAAAATTCTTGACAAAGATTTCTATTAGTAGCTCCTAATACAATGTCCTCAACATAAATTTGTATAATGAGAATATCATTCATAGCATTCTTAATGAAGAGTGTAGTATTTACTTTACCTCTTGAGAAATCTTTCTTAATCAGAAATCTGCTTAACCTCTCATAACCATGCTTTAGGAGTCTGCTTCCATCTTGATAAGCTCATAATATATCATGTTTTTATATTTAAATTTTCATATTTAAGATCATCTTTTAATGTATTTTTAGTGATTTATATTGATATTTAAGTGAATATTACATTTAATAGAGTTTTTTATTGCAGACATAAAAATCTATAAAATGAAGCTGAAGATTACAAAAGGCATCACTCTAAATCAATTTCTGGGATTAATGGAGGCAGATTTAGAAAATGTGTTCAACATGAAAATTTTATACTTTATTTTTATATTTCCAACACATTAAGAATCACATGATTCTGAGTTTATATAAAAAATTTATGGCTAAAACAATGCAAATGTCTTTAGAGCTTTACATTTGTCTATTAATTCATCTTGAGTTTATATAAGAAATTTATGGCTAAAACAATGCAAATGTCTTTAGAGCTTTACATTTGTCTATTAATTCATCTGACAAAAGGTGTCACTTTGAGGTCCCATGACTCATGGAAGATGAATGATTCAAAAAATGTGATCAACATAAAAGTTATATCTCCTAAAAGAATATATCCAATGCAAAAAGAATCATGCAATTTTGAGTTCTTATGAAAAATTTATGATCAAAACACTAAAAATACTCTAGAACTACTTCGTTTGTAGAAAGTAGAGATTCGTCTATAGTAAATAAAAATTTGTCTAAGACAAAGTAGATTCATCTGTAGCAAGGTTACTTTATCTATAGACCAACTAGAGACAAATCATATTTGTTTGAGACAAAGTAGAGTCATCTGTAGTAAGGCTCTTTGTTTGTAGATTTGTTTGATACAAATTATACAATGCAAAAACTTTAGAAAAAGCAGAAAATAAATTTGTGATGAAATAGAAGTGCGATACATGTAAATTTCAGATATAATAAACTTGCTTTTGAATTCCAAAGTATGATTTCAGAAATCAGAAATGTGTTTAAAGTATTTTTAGTAGTTGGGTAACATAATACCCAGCTGTTTGATTCTTTTGCATAAGTGTTGCTATAATCTTTAGAAGTCAGAGATGTCAAATTGAAGGCTGATTTGTAGGCATAAGAGTGTTGCAATTTTCAAAAGTTATCTTAGGAAACCAGGACCTACAACAACTCAGTTTATTTTGGAACTCCTATTTTTATACTTCAAAGACAAAGTTATTCTTAGAAGTGAATCTTTGTATGTAAAGCAATTGCAATTCATGAAGGTGTTCTATTAAAAACCTATTGCTTAAGTCATTTAAGAATGTCTAGAACAGAATTGAAGGGGAGGAACACAGTTTAGCAGAGAGAGTTAGACAAGAAGAAGAGCTTAGAGCAAGAAGATCTTAGAAGAAAGTTGCTATAACTTTCATATTCTATTTTTATTATCTTTATAGTTCATCTATTGTCTTGGAATCAACAATTAAAACTTCGACTATGATGATGTCTATCAATCACTCATTTGGTTTTAATTCAAATATGATATTCTAAATTTCTTTGTCTAGGGTTGAATGAATCCTTGCAATGAAGCTTGTGTTGATGTTTGATTTTTGAGTTAAATTATCTTTTTCCTCATTGTTTCTTCTTTTCTAAGCTTAATACATGTATGTGCTTAGCTATCATATGCATGAACTAATATTCTTAATTTATACTTGAGAGAGATAAATTAGGAATAGACTCTTGAATTATAAAATATATGATACAATAAAATCTAGAGATAGCCATTATACATGTGCAATCCATGTTAGTATTACCTTGCAGGCACATAGTTACACTTAGATGCTTAAGCTAAATGGGTCTATTGATTTAGATTTGCATGGAGACATAGTAAATCATTACAATAGGCACACTTATCATAACACTTGAGAAAGGGTGGTAGATATTTTAGTATATTTGATTGATAATAAGGGAAATAATAATTTACTCAATGGAATTCATTAATACAAGTGTGTTTGCCAGGTGAAGTTGAATCTATAGCTATTTCATCCATTGATATTTTCTCTTTTGCTCTTACTAATTATCAACTTCATTATTTTGCTTAGATTTATTTCTTATATCATCTGTTGTAATTCACTTAATCAAACATTACTGATTTGATACAAGTTTGGTACTTAGTGTATAATAACATACTTCCTCATAGGAATGATATTCAACTCACCTATTCTATATTACTTGTGATTGTGTATATTTGCATGAGAGCCAATAAATCCATAGAGGGTTTTTTTTTGAGTTTAAAGAAGTGGTTAGGATCATGAGGGTCTTCAAACCCAAGGGGTTGTTCCGCATAAACTTCTTTATTAATGAAACCATTCAAAAATATATATTTGACATCCATCTGGTATAGTTTGAAATCTATATAAGATGCAAATGCTAACAACATTCTAATGACTTCAATCCTAACAACAGGGGCTTATGATTCTTCAAAATCTATCCTTTTTTTTAACAATACTTCTTTGCTATGAACCTTGACTTGTTCCTTACTATTAAACTAGATTTATCTAGTTTGTTCCTAAAAACCCATTTGGTTCTTATAGTAGCTTGATGGTCCGTTCTCAGAACTAAGGTCCATACATCATTTCTCTTAAATTAGTCCAATTTTTCTTGCATAGTTAAAATCCAATTCTCATCTTTTAATGCATGGTCTATGAAAGTTGACTCTATTTGAGAAATAAAGGCAAAGTTACCACATACTTGGTGATAAGATGATCTAGTCCTAACCCTATCAAATACATCACCAATTATTTAATTTTTAGAATGAACATACATGAATCTCCAATCTCTAGGAAGAGAAGAATTACCTTCCTCGTTTACCTTAGAAGTAGATGATTCAAGCTATTTGTCAGTCTCATCCCTTATTATTTTTGTTTGTAGAGCATATGTCTATTTGTCTTACATGTTTAGTTTCTCCGCACTTGCTGTGAGTCTATCTGCACTTGCTGTGAGTCTATCTTCTACATCATCAAAATCACTTGTTCTTCTTGAAAAGTTAGTAAATTCATCAAATTTGACATGGATAAACTCTTCTATAGATCTACTACTTAGGTTGTGGACTCTAAATACCTTACTAACAATGGAATAAGCAAGGAATATCCCTTCATCTGATTTGCTATCAAATTTTTCAAGGTTTTCTTTTCTATTATTTAGAATGAAACATTTGCAGTTAAAAGTATGAAAAAAATGATATGTTAGGCTTCTTGCCATAATATAACTTGAATGGAGTTTTATTGATTATTGACCTAATATGAATTCTATTGATAACAAAGCAAGCAGTATTCATAGCTTCATCCCAAAAATATTATGGTTGATTGTACTCACTCAATATGGTCCTTGCCATCTCTTGCAAGTATTTATTCTTCCTCTTAGCTAGTCCATTATGCTGGGTTGTTCTTGGTATAAAAAAAGTTTGAAAGATACCATTATTTACATAGTAAGCTGTGAACTTATTGTTTTCAAACTCTCTACCATGATCACTTCTAATAAAAACAATATGAGAGCTTTGTTCATTCTGCACACGTTTGAAAAATATCTCAAAGAATGAAAAAGTCTCATCTTTAGATAAAAGAAACATTACCTAGCTATATTTACTATAGTCATCAACAATGGCATATGTATAATATTTCTCTCCAAGACTTCTAGTCCTTGTTGGTCCTACTAAGTCTATATGTAGCAACTGAAGAGGTTTAGTTGTGTACATTTCTTTGTTTGATTTAAAATTTTCTTTTCCTTGCTTTCCTCTCATGCAAGCATCACACAACTGTCCTTTGTCAAATTTCAGTTTGGGTAAGCCAACTACAAGATCTTTTCAATTTAGTCTTTTAATCATGTCTTTGTTGGCATGTCCTAATCTTTTATGCCACAAAATGACTCATCATGACTAACAAGATACTGGCTTAGATATCAAACAAGTCTATAATATATTCATTTCTATATCTCTTGCTTAGAACTAAAATCGAGCTGTGCTGATCTAAAACTAAAAAAATATGACATTCAAATATAACCTTGTATCCATTATCAAAAAACAGGATAACACTCAAAAGGTTATGCTTTAATCTCTCAACTAGCAAAACATCAGAAATAACAGTAGAAAATGGTTGACCAACCCTTACCAATCCCAACAACTCTACCTTTCCCATTATGTTCGAAGGTTACTATTCCATTATTTTTCCTTTTTAGCTTAGTGAACAACTCCTTCTCTCTTGTCATGTGTCTTGAGCAACCACTGTCAATGTACCATGTGCTACTTTTTGTAGCTCTCAGACACACATGCAATGACAAGGTCAGGTTTTAATTTTTGGTACCTATTTATGAATGAGTTCAAGGGGGTTAGTGGTAACAAATTTTGGTACCCACTATTTCTTGGGTGCCATTAATCTAACATTGGGAGACTGAGTAATATTTACTGTCTCAACTATGGCTTTTAAAACCCAAACCATGGTCTATTTAGGCCTTTGTTTTCTTCCAGAACTATAACTCTGCATTCTTAGTTGCTTACCACCTTTGTTCTTTGGTTTCATTCTCGATAAGGTGTTGGCTAAGGTCTTTCTCATATCATTATTCTCTACCTTGACTTGCTCAAGTTCACCAATGGTAGATAGTTTACTCTTGAGCAAATTATTTTCATCTTTTAACTTGAAGCATTCATTGGTCATTTTAAATAGCTCCTTTTTAGTCTCCTTATATTTGGCTTTCAAAGCCTGGAAATTAACATATAAACTTTCTAATTATTTTATAAAACTAGGAGATTCAAGTTCAAAAATTACTTCATCTTCATGGATGACCATGAAGCTGATTCCGGTGTAGTAGTTTTTTTGATCTCCTTTTGTTGGTGACAGTCTATTGAATTGTGCTTCATATTCATCCTCACTATCACTGGCGCTTTCATGTAGCATGTTCTCGAGTATCTACCATGTTGCAAGTGCTACCTTCTTCTTATGGAACTTCTTATTGCTGTGATTGTTGTTTTCTTTCTTTTTAGGATATGATTTATATTTTTTGTTCTGTTATTTCCCATGCCTCTTATCTAGCTCTTGATAGTTGAATCTCATGTGGCCTGGCTTGCCGCAGTTGTAGTAGGTGGGGATTTCTTTTCTTTCGCTCTTATTTCTGAAATTTTTGGAATTATTTCCAGTCTTCTCCTTAAACATGGCCTTGAATCTTCTGCTCAGCATTACCATGTCATCATCATTTTAGCTTCACTTATTGAAGCTTCACTTTGGGATTCATCATTTGATTCCACTCTCAGAGCGATGGTTTAGGAGCCTTTTCGTTCATTATTACTTCATGGGTCATGAGTGAACCCATGAGTTCTTCTATAGTCATTTTTCCCAAGTCTTTTGCCTCTTGGACAGTTGTGACCTTTGCCATCCATTATCTTGGCAAAGGTCTCAGGATCTTCATTACCATCTTGGGCTCTTCATACTTCTCAACCAAGTTCTTTAGGTTGTTAGTGATCTTTTGAAACCTCCTAAATATTTTGAAATTGTTTCTTATTCCTACATTTGGAAGGCCTCGTACTTCTGCACTAACAAGTTAATTTTGGTTTCTTTGACCTAGTTAGTAACTTCATGTGTGACTTACACTTTGTCCCAAATCTCTTTCATAGAGTCCCATGAAAATATATTTTCAAACCTAGATTGGGACAGAGCATAGTAAAGGTTGTTCTTTGCCTTGGCATCTCATTGTACTGCTAGTATGTCCTCTTCAGTATATTTGTCTTCTATGTTGAGGATCATCTTTCCATTCTTAATAATGAGCTACAAATGATAGTTTGTGGCAATCATAAAATTCTGTATTCATATCTTCTAGTACCTATAGTTGGTACCATCGAAAAATGGGAGTCTAAAAGTCAACTATCCCTCAGCAAAAGGTGTTTTGAAAGTGATGTAAAGGAATGAAAAAAATCATGCAGAATAGAACATATGAATTTTTATAGTGGTTCGGCCCAAAACATGATACCTACTCCACTCTCTAAGTCAGCCTCACTTGCTACACTCAGGTTCTACTAAACACCTGTTGGTTTTACAAGCTCACTAACAAACTTTACAAATGTTGGTTTCCAAGCTCACCAACAAACTTTTATAATTGTCAGTTTCCAAGCTCACTAACAAACTTATATACAATCATCAAGCCTCTTGTTTGTTGTCCCAATCAACGAAGGATGTACAGTGAAAATGTCTCTTATACGGGCTGATTGTATAGAAATAAAAGTGTAGAAGAAATAAATATAATATAATAAACACAAAGAATTTCAGACTCCAATAACTTTTTGCAGTGAATGTTTTTTAAATGCAGATGTTGTTCTGCACAATGCAGTTGGAAGAAAACTTTAAGGCTTAAGTAAATGCTCTTTGAATTCTCTTAGAAAATTCTTTAACTTTTCTAACTATTGGAATGACCTCTCTTTATTCCTTTTAAGCTTGGGTTCAAAATCTGCCAATTAGAGAAGACGATGTTATTAATTACGAGCGAATCATTAAGATTTTTAGACTTTGAGACATTTTTGTGGCTTCATATTGGCTAAAGTAAGAAAGCACAACTGGAGTGGAAGAAGACTCTTTGTCCAAAACTCACTCTGCTTGAAGTTCTCCATAGCTTCACATTGTCCAAAATGCCAATCTCAGACTGACTGAAACAATGTATACTGCAACAAACTTAAAACGACTTTGTCCGAAGTGCTTCACTTTGTCTGGAGTTAGTATTTTGGATTGACTGATATGATGTGGACTGCTTAGCTGCATGAGTCTGAACTTCAATTTCTAATTAACTTGGCATTTGTCTAAAATAATAATTCTGAAACATATGAAGCTTGCATTTGTAGTGATTGAAGCTTGGGACTGAGAATTCTCTTTTAGACTAAGAGACACGATGCAAACTAATTTTTGAATGAGTTTGGCTCATCTAAAATAGCGTTGAGTTTCCGATGTCTTCCCTTCATACTTCTACTTTTTCCGAACTTGGTTTTTCATCCGAACATATCTTCGCAACATTCGAACTTAGGTCCATAAAGTTCGAACCTTTGCTCACATCTGGAAGTTAGCTTCACTTTGTCCAAACTAAGTTTCTTTCCTTTTGAAGTATGTTTTGAATCCTTGCTTATGTTCAAACTTGGGCATCTATCTAATTTGCTTCAGCAGCATTTGAGAATAGGTCCAAAGTGACTTTAAAGCACATGAATGATACTAGACATGTCCTTAACCATGGATTTTACTTTAGATGCTTGGATCATATGTCTTTGATTATTTACCTTTTCTTCTTGATTGTCTAGTGGATCTTGTCTCTGATATTATCTTTTATGCGTTGTCTACTTAATTGAAGTTATTTTTTTGATTATATTGCTTGTTACTATACACTTAGAAAGATAATAATCAGTAATTTAACCATTCACTCATATGCTTTTGCTCATCATCAAAACTTAGCTAGTTAATTATATCATCATCAAAATCAAACTAAGGAGGTTTGGTTCTACATTTATTATGTAAACTTTCTCTACTCTTTTCCAAAAATCTAATAATCTTATGAAGACTTCGCAGATGGATGCCGGAGATTCAAATGTTTTTTTCTAACTCAATAAACTCTCATTTTTGGCTGAAAATATTGGTCAATGTTATCTTATTCTTGAAAATTAATAGCTAATTTTCTGATATTGATCTTATATTGGTGGATTCCATTATTTGAATGATTTTGATTAAAGCAAAAAAAAATATTTTTAAAATATTTTCGCATTTGCCTTAAAATGCCAGAATACACATGCGACTATACAAAGTTTTTGTGGAGCCGACCTTGGGCGCTAGGAAGTGCTGCCACATTTAGATACGTACATCATTTCCATGATTTTTTGTAAATAGTGACGATGTTTATATGTCAGGAGTGCAGCAAGAGGTCTAGTTGTATTAAGAAAGTGGAGATCTTGTCCGTAGCTATCAAAACAAGGGTGCTTCCTTTCAACAAATAATGTGATAGTCGTTCTTGGTCACTAAAGTATAGCAACTATGTTTTGTAGCATAAGAGATGTACTTTTACAACCATCTATACCGTCCAATTATTATTTTTAGAGTATTATTATTCTATTATCGACCTATAATTCTATCTTTTTGATAGAAATAACCATAAGATATGAGATTTCTTATTATCCCTTAAATCTCATTTTGATGTTGTATTTTCCATCATAAAATTTCTCCATTCTCTATTTGTGTGTTTTAAACTAATTTAAATAATTTGGCTGGTGTACAAACCTCCGCCAGAGCAGAATAACAACCATTCACCAACAGTTCTAAGTTGACTCAAACTTAAAGTTTTAGCCTAAAAGAATGCGAAGATCTTCCAAAGGTAAAAACTGGAGATCACCGAAATCAGTATACTGCCACCTCGGTTTAGAAAACTAGGTTGCAATTTCTTTCGATCCGGACCATTAGATTCTAGAGATTTAATTCTTAAAATAAATTAAATTAATTTATTTTCATTTACAAAGATATTATTCGCTTAACAAAATTGCTTTATAGGCAATTTATATGCAATAAGTTTATTAAGATGCTAGCAAGTGTTGTGTACATCTTCAGAACCATTTCAGAATACCCCATTTATTCAATCTACAATGCCTATGTATGTTATCTAAATTCATGTAAATAAATAACATAATAATTCACTTAATGATCTCAAATTTGCAGGAATTATTGAAACATGTGAAATTTTAAGCTGTTTAAACTATTCAGCCAACTTGAATAAATTAAAATAAAGCACATATGTTATTTTTTGTATTAATTAAAATTCTATAACTAATCAACCACTAGGGATGCAACTTAGGAGACCCACCCAATTCTTTTCCAAAAATTTCAATTATAAGCTTATTGGTCATGTAGGAATAAAATTTTGGGTTAAAATTTAGGTTTAAGTTTGACTTAAAAATCAAATTATCTATAATTTGATTTTAGATTTTAATAAACTGGTAATTTATTTGAATTAAAGGATAAAAAATTTAAATTTATTAAGTTAATAAGCAAGGAACCAAAAACATGTAATACCTCATTTATTATTCAATGAGTTAATCAACCTAAATATTCATTGAGGCCTAACCTTTTTTTGAGGTTGAAATGAATTGAATAAAGTTGGGCTTAATTAAGTACTATCTTGGTTTGAAAGTTAAATAACTCAAACTATGTTGGACCAAATTTTGATTTAATTGTATTGTTTGTCAACCTTGTGTTAAAACCCTAACTTTAAATATTAACTTTGAGTAAATTTCTTAAATTTACTTTGAGGTTGAGTTCAAGTTGCGTCAAGTACAAATTAATTAATAGATGTATATAATATACTCCAATAACACATGAAACATGTGAAGAAAACTTATAGACCTTATAAATTTTGGTCAACTTCAATTGGGGTTGAATTCTAGACCCTAACCCTACCATAATGTTTAGTTGCATTGGGTTACTCAACGGGCCACTTTAATCATCCATCCTAAGTGGGATTCACAGTTTTTACGGTTTAGATAAAAAGAAACTCATTTGAAAAGCACATCGTATGCAGGCAATGATTATGAAATACTTGTGCTCAGGCTTTCCTGAAAACATTTCCATTTAAAAACACCGAACGCTCTCCCTTATCCGACTTTTTACTCGATGCATCCTTTAGTTAATTTGTTTTAAACTATCATGCCATATATATGTCGAGAGTGTAACAATAGGGTCGATTTTATTCCTAACGTGAAGAACTTGTCCAAGCATATCAAAATAAAAGGGCTCCTTCTCTTAGTTTTCCATAGTTAATAAAATACAATAACTCTGTTTTTTTTTTTATGATAATGGAAGTATTTTGAAGCCATCCAAACTGTCCAATATTTATTTCTAGAGTAATATTATTATATTAATAATCTATAATTATATTTTTTCAATAGAATCTAACATAAAAGGATATTTCTTGTAATCATTAAAATATCAACTTGACGCTGGATTTTCCTTTAGAAAAAGTATTAATTTACTGTATATAGTTTTCTAACGAATTTAAACAACCTATTTAGAGTAAAACTCATGCAATATAGCATAAAGGGTGCATTTTTCAACAATTATACGCTGTGTTGAACCTACATTTCCACATTTTAATTCTAGGAGATAGCGTTAAATATCAATAAATTCAATACATAAATACAACACATCAAATCAGCAAATTTATTTAATGTACTCCAATAACACATCAAACAATGTGAAGAAAACTTATAACCCTTGTAAATTTTGGTTAACTTCAATTTGGGTTGAATTCTAGACCCTAAACATACCATAATTCTTAGTTGTGTCGGGTACAACCTTAATTTAAAAGAATTAATTAAAAAATTAAACTCCAATACAACATTTTTTAGATTCAGGACAATCTATAGTTGTAATTTGCAAGCAACCAACCCTTTCGCCTTGCCCAACACAGTCATTTCAAATTTTCTAAATTGTCCTATTAAATATTATCTTAATTTTCAAAATTATCTTACACTAACCACCGTTACTTAGGATTGATGAATAGTTATTAAAATATGCTTTTTATCTTCCTTTTTATCATCTTTTCTTTCATTAATAATGTAAAAGTGATTTACTTCAAAAGAATCTGACACCTATATTGCATGTGATATATATATATATATATATTTATAGCTTTATGAAAGATAAAAATGATAAAAGCAAGAGTAAAAAAATCTCTCAGCAATCATTCATAAAGTTTCGTTAATTAAAATAGGCATGTAGCCATTTTAAAATTTAAGATAATACTCAATGGGCCACTTTGAAAAAAAAAATATTTTAATGTCTTATTTTGAGAAATTTTTTGTTGAAAATTTTCTCCATTTACTATGCATAAGTTTTTAATGAATCGAACGATCTGATCATTCTGTTTAGTACACAAAATTGAGGTAAGAATATTGTAAAAATCGTTCACAGCGAATGGCAATGAGAAAGCCTTGTCACTAAGCATGTTTGAAATCGAATTGACAAATCGGTGGTCTTTCAGTCCGTCTCAGATACCATTAACTGGAAATTTGCAATAAGACCTTTTTAGTCCATCCGTTTAGGAATAATTTCTTTAATAATCCATCCCAAGTGGGATTCACAGTTTTTACGGTTTAGATAAAAAGAAACCTATTTTAAAAGCATATCATATGCAGGCAGTTATTATGAAATACTTGCTCGTGCATTCATGAAAACATTTCCATTTAAAAACTCCTAACGGTCTCTCCTATACGACTTTTTGCTAGATGCATCCTTTAGTTAATTTGTTTTAAACAGTCATGACGTGTATATGTCGTGAGTGTAACAATGGCGCCCATTTTATTCCTAAAGTGAAGAACTTGTCCTTGCGTATCAAAATTAAGGGGCACTGTCTCAATAATAAATTGTTAGGCTTCTCTAGTTAATAAAGTATAGGAACTCATTTTTTAACACAATGGAAGTATTTCGAAGCCATCCAAACCATCCAATATTTATTTTTAGAGTAATATTATTTTTAGAGTAGTGTTTCTTGTAATCTATAAAATATCAACTTGACGCTGGATTTCCTTTGAAAAATGTATTCATTGACTATATATAATTTTCTAACGAATTTAAACAACCTATTTAGAGCAAAACTACTGCAATCTAGCATAAACGTTGCATTTTCCAACAATTATACCTTGTGTTGAACACACATCGGAACGTTCCCGTTCATTGACTAAAATTATTCATCAATGATATCTTATTTTTCAAATTTGTATCTAATTTTTGGCTATTGATCTTCTCTAGGTGGATCCTATCGTTTTTATGATTTTGATTAAAATACCAACGTTTTCTCTTTAAATAAAATATGCATTTGCGTGTAAAACGTCAAAGTACACACGCAACCATCAAAAGTTTTTATGCACGCTGATCCAGGGCTCTAGGAAGGATCACCCAAATTTATGATAGATACATACCTTTCATGATTTTTTGTAAATAGTAAAGATGTTTATATATCACCAGTGCAACAAAAAGTTAGGTGTATTTAGAGATAGTTGTATTTAGAGAGTGAAGAGCTAGTCTACGCATATCAAAATAAAGGTGCTTCTTGACAATAAAACAATGTCAGTTTACTATAGTAACTCTCTTGTTTTCTAACATAAAGAACGTATTTTACAACCATTTACACCTTCCAAAAATTATTTTTGGAGCAATATTATTTTTTTTAAGCCTACGATTCTATCTTTTGAATGGAAACAACTATAAGAGACAATGTTTATCCTTATCTGTAAAATCTAGTGTTCTACATTGGATTTTCCAAATTTATCATACTTAAACTTGCAATTGTTGGTAACATTCACAATCTTACCTTTTTCTCTTTCATTACCATCTTTTCCATCCGCTCAGGTTTCCCGGGCTTTAAAGCGTCCTTCATTGGTACCTGATTGAGCCCAACCTTCTCAACGCCTTCGCACTGAGGCCTCGAGCTCAAGCGCCGCGGCTTCCTTTCTTTGAACTGCAGAGGCTGGCGCTGCTGCCGTATACGCTGAGACCAGGCCCTCTCGTCCTTCATCTCTTGCCAATTCTCTACTTGGAGAGACGGGTCTGATTACTACCTCTTTGTTGGAGCGGCCTGAGATGGCAGTTGTTTTTGTGGGGAAGTTGTCTTGCCCTGTTGGCCGGTCTCGCGCCTTGGACGTGTCGTTTGACGACCTGGTCTCAAGCCTTGGACAGGTCATTGTACATGAGGCAACTGGCCAGTGCCCGCAAGCAGTCGGCGCATACGTCAGCACGTCTTCAGGAGACGGAGATGGAGCGTTCGCAGACGTCAGCACGTCTTCGGGAGACGGAGGACGTCTGCCTGCTTGCGTGAGACGGAAGCGACGTTGGAGCGGGAACGGAGGAGCACCGCATCGTCCTCAACTCTATAGCAAGAGCGGGACCAAGTGGCTGCTGAAATGGTTGTTTTGATGGCTTCGCTAGAGGAGCGAAAGTGTT
>JAYJMB010030066.1:11211-30582 GCA_036873735.1 Pouteria campechiana | reverse complement strand
TAAATAATCCATTCTCAAAAAGCCTTCGTATCTTTTCAATGAAACTTGCTAACTTCTAATGCAATTGCTAGCTACCAATGCTTCAGCTTTGACACTCACCCTTAATGCATTTGTCTTTTGACAACCCAGCATTTCTCTTCAGAAGGAAAAATTTTCTTTTGAAAGAGCTTTGGTGAACATGTCTGCAATCTAATTCCTGTTTTGCAATATTCAATCTTGATTTTCCCTTTGGCCGCAATTCTCTTTTGAAATGATATCTTCTTGTAATGTGCTTGGTTCTGCTATGAAACACAGAATTTTTGGCAATCGCAATGGCTGATTTGTTGTCACAGAATATGTCAATAGCTTCTTGCCTTTCTCCAATGTCTTTCAAAATTCTTTTTAGCCAAAGTGCTTGATGAATACAAGCCAATGCAGCAACATACTCTGATTCTGTTGATGATAAGGCTACAATTTCTTGCTTCTTTGATGCCCATTAGATTGCCCTTGACTCAAGAGTGAATGTGTAACCTGATGTGCTTTTCATTTCATCCAGTGATCCAGCACAATTACTGTCGGTATAGCCAATCAACTTTGAGTCAATTGCATGAAAGTAACAAATCCCATAATCCTTGGTGCCTTTAAGTTATCTAAGCACTCTTTTTGCAGCAGCAAGGTGATTTTTGCTTGGATATTGCATGAACCCTGACACTAAACTTGCTACAAACATGATATCAGGTCTTATTGCTATTAGATACAAAAGACTTCCAATTAGACTTCTGTAGAGAGCTACATTTGCCATCTTCGACCCATCTTCGTTCATCAAATTTTCATTTGTCACCAAAGGAATGGTGACTGAATTCCTGTGCACTCTGAATCTTTTCAGAATGTTTTCAGTGTATGTCTTTTGACATATGAAGATGTCTTCTTCTTCTTGGCTTATCTAAATACCCAAAAAGTAATGTATGCGTCCTAAATCATTCATCTCATATATCTTCATCATATCTTGTTTGAAAATTTTCAACTTATGATTATTTCCTGTAAAGATCAAATCATCAACATATAGAGAAACAATCAAAGTGTTAGCTGTACCTTGAGACTTGGTATATAGAGTAGGTTCATGTTTACTTTTTGAAATCCCTTCTGTATAAAGTAACTGTCAATCTAACTGTACCAAGCTCATGATGCCTGTTTCAATCCATACAAGGCTTTCTTTAGCCTGTAAACTTTATTTTCTTTTCCTTCAACGATGAAGCCTTTGGCTGCTCCTTATAAATCTCTTCTTCTAGAATGCCATTTAGGAATGCCGGTTTTACATCAAGCTGATAGACTTTCCATCTATGCTAAGCTGCTATGGCAATTAAAGTTCTGATTGTATCCCATCTTACAATAAATGCAAATGTTTCATGGAAGTCCAATCTTGGCCGCTGTGTGTAGCCTTTAGCTACTAGCCTTGCCTTATGCTTTTGGATTGAGCCATTAGGGTTGAGTGTAGTTTTATACACCCACTTCATCCCTATGATATCTTTTTCACTAGGTTGATCAACAAGTTCCCCTGTCCTTTTTTTTTCCCAATCATATGCATTTCATCATTCATGGCTTTAATCCAAATATCTTGGTTGACTATAATGTCAAAGCTTTGTGGTTCAATAGCTGAAAAATTGCAGACAAAGTCATTCATCCAAGCTGTTTATTTCTTTGCTCAACAGACTTTCTTATAGATGGAGATGCTCCATGTAGAGTTGATGGTGCTGACTCATTTAAATCATCTTCTTCCATTTCTTTTTCTTCAATTCTTGTTGAAAGTTGCTCTACAAAAGGAATCATAGTTTGCCTTTCAACTTTTTCTTTGTTCTAGTTCCAAATTTCATTTTCATCAAATTTCAAGTCACTTCTAAAAAGCAACTTCTTGATTTTTAGGCTGAATATCTAATAACCTTTTGATTGAGTGCTATAGCCACCAAAAATTCCTTTTTCTAATTTTTCATCTAAGTTTTGCCCTTTTTCATCTAGAACATGGATATAACACAAGCAACCAAAAATTCTGAGATGCCTTACCAAAGTTCTTCTTCCATTCCAAACTTCAAATGGTGTTTTATTCTGAAGACACTTGGTTGGGCATCGATTAAGTAAATCGACAGTTGCGTAAACTGCTTCTGCCCAAAAAGAGTTAGGTGGCTTCTTGTCTTTCAATATTATTCTGCCTATCTCCACAATTGTTCTTTTCTTACGTTCTGCAATGCTGTTTTGCTGTGGGCTATAAGGAGTGGTCAGCTGCTTGTTGATTCCATCTTCTTCACAGAACTTCTCAGATTCAGTAGATGTATATGCTTCCCCTCAATCATTGCAGAGAATTTTGATGGAATGCCTACATTCTTTTTCAACTAGAGCTTTGAACTTCTTGAATAATAAAAAAGCTTCTGATTTTTACTTAAAAAAAATATACCCACATCATTCTGGTTAAATCATCTATGAAGATGATAAACATATTGTTCCCATTGTGTGATGTCTGCATAGGACCATAAATATTTGTATAGACAAGTTCAAGTGATTCCATTGCTCTTCAAGAGCTTTTTGTATGAAATAACACTCAACGCTGTTTTCCAAGTGCACATCTGTCACAAACTTTATCTCCTTGAGTAATATTTGGAAGCCCAGTTACCATACTATTTTGATGCAGTTGAATTGGACCTTGAAAATTCGAGTGTCCAAATTGCCGATGCCATAGCCATGATTCATTAATTTGTACATTTATAGCCATAACATTTCCATAGTGAATTTGGAAAGGGAAATTTTTGTTGTTATCCATTTTGCTTTAGCTATTTCTAGCTTTTGATTTTTCTTTTGGTCATATGTGGTGCAAAGCTCATTTTCAAAATGTAGGCATACCCATTTTGAATCATTTGGCCAACACTCAAGAGATCTTGGTCTAATGCAAGAACAAAAAGAACATCTTTTATGTGTTTGGTGCCTTGCTTTGTCTTCACTGCTATAATACCTATTCCTTCAGCTTGGACAATTGCTCCATCGCCCATTTTCATTGTTGTATTTACAGATCTATCAATTTCTGTGAATATTTTTTTCATCACCAATCATATGGTTACAACCACTGTCTAAGAAATAGATATTACTCTTGACTTTTGAAGCTGCTTGACAAGCATAGTAAAGCGAACCGGCATTTTCTGATTCTTTAGAGTAATTGACTTCATGATTTTCTTTGAGGCAACAATTCTATTCAACATGTCCAAACTGTTTACAATTTGAGTATTGCGATTTAGCATGATGACAACAGTTCTTTTCCAAGTGACTAGTCTTTTTGCAAATTTTGCATTGAGGGTGTTTTGATTTTTTTCCCTTCTTATATTTGCGATTGCGAGTTTGAATAATTTTTGAACCTGTCACCAACATCAATTTTGTTTTTCTTGG
This sequence comes from Pouteria campechiana, assembly GCA_036873735.1. NCBI lineage: Eukaryota > Viridiplantae > Streptophyta > Magnoliopsida > Ericales > Sapotaceae > Pouteria > Pouteria campechiana. The sequence goes on along the minus strand of JAYJMB010030066.1, from coordinate 27,177 downwards.
ATTCATGTGATTGGACCAAAGGCATTTTCTTCTGAAGTTTCATTATACATTTTAAACCTTTGCTCATGCACCTCTATAGAACTCATCAACTCTACCACTGATAATGTTGTTATATGCTTAGATTGTTCAATTGCAGCAACTATACAAGAATATAATTTGGTGAGACTTATCAGGATTTTTTCAACAATTTTTTGATATGAAATTTTCTCACCATAGCTTCTCATTTGGCTGACTATCCCCATCAGCTTAGAAAAATATTCTTTTGAAGCTTTAGAATCTTTCATTTGAAGATTCTCCAATTCTCTTCTTAAGCTTTGAAGTTTCATAAATATTACCTTAGCATTGCCTTGAAATTCTTCCTTCGAGGTATTCCATGCGTCGTTTGCTGCTGAAGCTCCAATGATTCTGGGGAAGATTGACTCTGTATGAGCTTGTTGGATGATGGACAAGGCTTTCGCATCCATTTGTTTATTTTCTTGCAACCTTTCTTGTTGAGAAGAAGATTGAGCAGCATCACCATCCAGTATTGTAAATCCTTCCTCTACAATCTCCCATAGATCTTGAGATTGAAATAGAGCCTCTATTTTGATGCTCCAGAAATCATAATTTTTTCTACCAAAGATCAGAATTAGTGCTTGTGCTAATCTAAGATTGGCCATATTGATCTAACCTGAAGATGCTCTGATACTACTCTCTTGGTGGGACAGTGGAAGTAATGGAGCAAAGCTAGAAAATCTGAAAGAGAAAGGATAAACAGAAAGTGAAAAAATGTTCTTCTATTTATTGCTGGAGGTTGATTTTAAAAATGAACTTATAATAGCAGTATCTATATATGAGAATGGCCTAAAAATATATTTATAGAAAATGACAAATGCATTATATGCTGTAACGATTTTCTATGAAACTTCTCCAACTATCAATGCATGAAAATATTTTATGATGTAAATTATCTGTTCTCAAAAAGTCTTCTTCTCTTTTCAATGAAACGTGCCAACTTTCAATGCACTTGCTAACTACCGATACTCCAGTTTTGACACTTGCACGCAAAATAACATCACCATGGAAGCATTTTCCCCTGGACAATCACTGTTGAGGTTGCTAGGTAATCAAAAATCTTAATTTAACTTCCAATCCAAATCCTGTTGGGAATTTTATTAATAAATCTACTTTGAATCTAGGCATTTGGGAGAGAAAGCAAGGCTGGAGATAATCAAAGATGTTGGTCATGCCGTTCACATGGAAAACTATCCGCTAGTCAATGGCATCATCAAACGGTTTATGTTGGGTTCAAAGCAACCCTTCATGGAGGTGAAGATTTAATATATGATACATCCCATGCATGAATTTTCTTTTAATTTGGACCACTGTAGCTTGAAAACAACGTAATCCTTTTATTTCGAAGTCGGGAAATGATAGATCGTATTGTCCAGTGGGGCAAAAATCATGTCAGTTGTAAGGTAATTGGCAACGTTGATTGGAAAGGATTGGAAATGCGGCCAAATGATCGAATGGCATATGAAGGTGGAGATCAAATGATCGATGATCCAGAATAAAAGTTAAGCCTTAGTAATGCATTTTACTTCGGGATCAAATCGCTTCGATGATCAATGATTAAGTTCAAAGAATCAAGGCCGCAAAAAGCACACGGCAATCAAGATCAAATGACTGATAATCAAAGATTGGGACTTGAAAAGGCATTTGAAGATTATGATTCTTTAAAGGAGATCAAGGTCAAGGAGCTAGAGCGGAAGCATGGTAGTCTCATGCAACTAACGGCACATGCAGAGGCCATGTACCCAAAATTGTTGTTGTGCATTTAACTGGCCATGCAAAAAGCATGGCCCAAAAGAAAAATACATTGCCATGCATATTAACTGGCCATACAAAGGCCATGGCCCAAAAATACGTTTTGTCATGATGACATGCACGAATTCTCTAATAAGTTGTAATCATATAATATCCTATGCATTAATTCAAGTGTCCAAGATATATAATCTTGATCATTCATCAATCAATGTGGCCATTTGAATTGGTAATTAAGGTGCTTGTGATGCAACTCAAGGTTCAAATGGGTGTACCACAGCGTGGGAGGACAGTCACGCGATGCTACATTCTAGATAAAATGTACCGCTGCACTTATGGGCGGCCCAACGTGAGTGGCTCACATTGTGTCAAAACAGCTGGCGGGAGGTACCAATTTGTCCTGCTGCGATCAGAGATGGACCATCTGACCTTAATGATGCCCAACCATATTTGGGTTTTAGGCCATGCAATATTCCATCTATAGACTTAACATTAATCAATCATGTTAAGCTCTTACATCAAAGTCTCCCAATTTTCAAAAAACTTTTAGCTCCATTTGAAAATAAGGAAAAGTGGTGCAAAATATTTTTACTCTTTTCTATTCATTTTCACCCTTTTTAATATGATATATATTTTTCAATCATTATTCTTCATCTTTCAGAAAAAGCTTATATATATTAATTTTATTTATTTTATTGTTAATCATTATTTTCTATCATATCATATCGGTGTATATTTGGATATATAATACAATGAGGGAGTGCACTGCAGAAAAAATAAACTAATGGCAACAATAGTTTTGCAGAATATATATATTTAAAAACATAGATGAATAGTTAAAAATAAAAATAAATAATTGAAAACATATAATATACAAGGATAAATAAACTAAGAAGGACATTAAATGTCATAAATACATACTCTATTTTGACCAGGCAAGGAGTACATGTAACAGGGGTGTGGTAGAATGGACTAAATACCTCCTCTGCAATGTTATATACCCTACAAGAGAATTAAGAGTTAAATTTTAGAGCGGGAATTTCCGGGCTCCCTCTCTTCATTAGTTTCAAACCTTCCACGCTGTAATGTAGATTTTATTTTTGAACGAGAAGAATGCATTATATGTCATTATTTAGGATTTTCAATAAAATATTTGGAAAAAAATTAAAAATAACCCAGATTGTTTCGTTAGAGGAAAAAGAAATAAAATTAGAAAAAAGTAAAAGATGTGTAAAAAATAGTTGGTAATGCCACCAGCTTGGTAAATGATATTAATTGTAAAATAAATAAAAATAGAAAAGACAATTTTTAAAAAATAAAAGTAGTTGGTAGTGGAAAAAATAAACTAATTATGGATAATCAAATATCGAATCAGTATAAAAAAAAAAGAGAGAGAAAAAATGTATTTACTTTTCTGTTCCCATGAAAGGGTTGTTTTACCATTCTTTTTCCTCAAACCAAATTACCATATTTATCAACCCCCTCAATTGGCATCCATGACACCATATAATCAAATTCCAACCTTACCTTATGGGAAAATTAGAAGAGGTCAGGTCCCGATGTTATTCCCGGGGTTTACTAATAACCATGACCATAATCATCTCAACTAAATACATCGATTTCAGCTATAAATTAGTAAAAACAAGTTTTGGGGTGTTTTCCAACTTGGGTTTGAAAATTCAAAGAATCATCCCACTGACTTCATTATATTTCCATTTATTCATCCCTCCTCTTTTTCATCGTATCTTCCATCAACCGCTGCCGACCTCAAAAGACACGAATAGAACACTACCATCTTCGAAATCTAATTAAAAACCAGACGTCACAAAAATAGATAACTAGACAAGCAAATAAAAAATTAATTAAATAAAATTTCTCTGAATTTTAAAATAATAATAATAAATCCAACTCCCAAATTCCCAACCGCTCTCTTCCCTCGCCCTTTTCAAAGTCTCGACTCCCGGCAATTCCCCAAACTTCCTTTCCCAACTTTTCCATAATTCTCCAAAACTCCCCTCTCCGATGTCCTCCTGCTTCAGCCTCGTCTCTCTCTACTCCATCTACCTCCGACGAGTCTTCCTCTCCTCCGGCCTCCGACCTCAAACCATCCAAATCGATTCCCAAACCACCCTCCATTGCTGGCTCCCTACTTCTCCCTCCAAACCGCCGTTACTCCTCATCCACGGCTTCGGCCCCTCTGCCGTCTGGCAATGGCACTACCAGGTCCGATCGCTCTCCCGCCACTTCTCTCTCTACGTTCCCGACCTCCTCTTCTTCGGCGGCTCCGCCACCTCGTCCCCCGACCGCTCCGAGATCTTCCAGGCCGTCTCCCTCGCCAAGATGATGGAGAAGCTCGGCGTCGACCGCTTCTCCGCCATCGGCACCAGCTACGGTGGCTTCGTGGCCTACCATCTGGGGAGGATCTGCGGGGAGCGGCTGGAGAAGGTGGTTATCGCCAGCTCCGGCGTCAACAAGAGACGCCGTGATAACGACGAGCTGATGGAGAAGGCCGGGGTGCAGAGGGTTTCGAATCTGCTGCTGCCGACAACGGCGAGGGAGCTGCGTACGTTGCTGCGCCTCTCGGTCCGGCGGACGCCGTACATGCCGGATTGCGTGCTCAACGACGTTGTCGACGTAAGTGACGGAGTCTCGTAGTTTTAGTAGTCCGCGGAACAATGAAGTAGTTTTTGTCGCCCGGTTCTTTGGCCCCGCGTTTCTATGATCCAAACCGTTCGTCGGGACTTTTAGCCGTCTCAAGAACAATACGGGCGGTGTGGGTCCCATTTATTATTATTATTAAAAAATCTTCTTAAAATTTTTTTATGGGACCACACACGTGCTGTGCTGTTCTGGTTCTATTTGCCCACACACCTGGATTTACAGCAAAACCTTACAGTTTGGACATGACTCTCTATCTTTATCAAGATGCAAACCATTCTGGGGCATTTGGGTGGGTGAGAAAGCGTGTGCGTGTGGGCGTGGAGTACAATGAATAGTGAACGTGGAAAAAAGAGTATGATAGGTGAACTGTAATTGAAAAAAAAAAAGGAAGGAAGATCGAAAGGATAGAAACAAAGGACTGAAAAGTAAAGATCTGGGATAAATGATTAAAAAAGTATATAATAATTGAGGAGTAGAAATAATAATCGAAAAGAAAAAGATGTAGAATGTAGTGAGCATTCAATTGCTTGGTTGTGGTGTTTGAAATAAATAATTGAAAAAATAGATATAATGATTGAAAATTATCGATAATTATTAGAAAAAAAGAGATTTAGCGTGCAGTAGGCATTACTTTGGTTGTGTTGTCCTGTTGAAAAAACTGATATAACATGATTGAAAAGTATAAATAATGATTGGAAAAAAAAAAAAACACCTAAAATGTAGCGGGTATTACTTCAGTTTGTTTGCCAAGAGAGAGGGTTTGCAGTGGGGGTAGACAGACTTCAGTGTAGCAGTGTCTTGATTTTAGAGACGGTTGGCATTTATTTATCACCTTATTCTGGTGTGGCCATGTCTTTCATGGGAGAGAGAGCCATAGATAACATCAGCTTGTAGGCTAGCATGCATGACGTTGACAAGTAATGTTTATAGAACATGTGGAACGCATCTTACATAAATGATATCGAGACGGTTGGAAGGAAATAAAGAGGTTTAGGTGGGTTTCTGGTGTGGACTTTTCCAGCCCACCCCCTTATTAACCATGAACAAAAAGTGAATTTCAAGTAATAGTAGCTGTCCAGGCGTTGGCCCTCCAATTCTAAAGAGGTAGAAAAAATGCATCAGCTCTAGGAAACTGTTTGGTTGTGATCTGAGGAGAATATTTCTTTATATGGCACACACGCACACATAGACCTGCCCATTTCATTTGCATGTGCTTTGTCATTATACATGTATGTTTTGAAAATGTACCTCAATCAAGCTGACTTTCTTATCATGGAGCATGTTGTGGCATTTTCATTGTTCTCATAAATGACGGTCCACCCGTAGAAAATGACTCACACCCTTATGAATGATCTAATTGCTTCTTTTTTCTTTCTCACTAATACATGCAGACACTGTACAAGGATAAAAGAGAGGAGAAGATACAACTTCTGATTGGCCTCACTCTTGGAAAGGATGACAATGTGCAGATTTCTCCTCTCCAGCAGGTACACAACTCTAAGGCTTTGTTTGGATGCATTAACAAATCTAAGAACTCTAAGGCTTAGTTTGAATGCATTAGCAATGTAAGTTCATCAGCAGCACACTCTTTTCTATGCACCTTTTGAGATGATGATATGACATCATTTATTCTTGCTTTTTTATTAAAACCCTATATTACTGATTTCATGTTAACCCATATTTCTAATACACTCCCTTTCCTAATGCACTTACATTGCTAATACACTCTATTCAAACAAAGCCTAAAGGTTTACAGTAGCATCACAAGTAGTGGCCCCTGTATTGGGATGTCATAATTGGGGGTATATGACATCTAATCCATCAGTAAAAGTCCACTCCAATCTCCCCAACTTGTGTGTATGACATTGTCATGATTGTCATCTCCTGAACTAAAAATAGGTTAAAGCGATTAAATGAAGGTTGAATACACCCAAATTGGCCTTTTTAATTCATAGTAGGCACTTTTATTAGTCTTAACTTGATTAGCAAAGATAAACAGACCATACTTACTGCTATCCATTGCCGGGATATAGCATGGAGCTAAGATCAACAAGGTAGCTCTAAATATCATATCTGGAAAAAGTGGGAGAAGGTGAGGATAACTTATCCTCTCCTTTACTCCTGTGGTTATCAAACACCCCCAAATTCTTTTCAATATCTAAAATAAAGCAATGCATGGCAGAATGGCCAAATTTTTGCTACAGATTTCCCCTGGAAGTCATAACAATTAATGGAAGAGACATTGAAAAAAAAAAGGTCAATCATGGCTGTCTAGCCGTTACCCTATTTACAATTGCCCAGAGATGACACATCTGGTGAAAATTTGATTGTTTTTTCAGGAGGTGTTGATAATATGGGGAGAATACGACCAGATATTTCCCCTGGAGAAGGCCTTTGAGCTGAAAAGGTAAAATGCATCCCTCTCAAAAACTCGTGTTTGCTAAACAGCAATCCCCACAAGTAGCATAGAGCAGTAAATATCCACATTGGGAACAGATCAGATAGTGAACATTGAAACATCTTTAAGCATAGAAATAGGTAAAATTCGTTCAACCGGCAGATGTGCTTGAGAATCCTTTGTTCAACTGAAGTGTGCATGATAAAAAAGATGTAAATTAGACATGATGGTTTGGGCAGAAATGGTAAAAATGGACAGAAATTGAATGATGATTAGAGCAAATTTTGTGATGGCTAACGAATTATTGTTTCCACCATGATTTCAAAAAATAATTCCAATTGGCGGGGTGAAAATATTGGAAAAATACACTTGTCATCAGTGTTTAGACAGGACCGGACCAACAGGCTCGACCGGGGACCGGTTGAGGCTTGTCGCCGGTTTTTCTTTTTTTTAATATAAAAAGATAAATAAAATATACCTATATAAAATTTAAACTTATTAATTGGTGAAAACATTGATAACTAATTATAATTATAATTATTTATTATAATTATATCATGCTAATGTCACCGGATTAATCTGGTTCGCTCCACTGGTTGAACCAAAACTAGACACTTAAATGGTTCAACCTCCTGTCTGGTTTTCTAAACATTGCTTGTCATATTAATAATTTCGTCCTTCAAGTTTCATATTTTTTGCAGATTTCATCCCATAAGTTTTAAATTTGCATCATAGGACCTAAGATTTTGAATAAATTACATAAAAGGTGCCTATTGCCACGATCCGTCACCAGTTCGTTATATTTTCTTGGGCAGAGGGCGTAAAATTTTTCTCTTTAAACACAACAATATTGCCCCAAAAATAAAAGTTAGGTTAAGGGAATTTTTAGCGGGATGGACTGTTGTGGCTGCATGGGGGAGAGAGAATTTCCCATTAAAAATTTATGGGAATTTCTCATATGCTGTTGACGTTGTTTATGTGACTCGTGTGGCTGCAGATATCTGGGAGAGACTGCTAGGTTGGAGGTGATCAAGAACACGTCGCACGTGCCGCAACTGGAGAAGCCTAGGCGATTTAATGCAATTGTCAAGAATTTCTTGCAGGGTTTTCCAAATTATCCCATGCGGCCGTAAGTGATTCTGTCAACCGTCTGGGTCGTCGGAGATTTGTATGGCTCCTTTTAGATCTCCTGCCCATCTTTGTTATCTGATATTAGCATATCCCATTTTGTATAAATATGAATTTATTAGAGTAGAGGGTAATAAGAGGACATAAATTGACAGTAATCGCAAAAGATATGAAAATGCTTGGATTTATTGAGGCATGACAAAAATTACCTCTGAAAAGAGTCAACCGTGCTAGGATTTTTGTATGAATGTATAATTTCAACAATTTTTGTTTGATGTAGCCTACTTAATTTCATTTAGACCATTTCTAATATTTAAAAATGTATATTCAAAATATTATATACAGGGATGAATTTAATCAGTATTGTGGGGCCCTGTACGAAAAGATTGGCCATGGCCGACCATTTCTCTCCTCACGTACCTATCAAACGGCCCACCAAGCTCCTCTATGTTGTTTGGTGGAGCCTATGGATCAGAAAGGCCCTTAAAGCCCATTTATGTAAGTCGCTTGACCTTTCTTTCTGGTTGCTGTCGGGCTATCATCACATCTACCTCCCGTCCTATCCGTCTGTCATGTATAGTTCACTACCATCAACAAAGTGATGGAGGGATCACGTAATTGAATACTTAGGTGTTCTACACGACGGATCTTGCCCAAATCAATGCTCTGTTTCATTCCATCGTAATCTGCCTTGAATTTTTAAACCCATGTGGGCGTGAAATTCACATGCAACGGCGTGAAGGGCCTGATCAGGTACCTTCTAAGTGTTGACTTCAGGTGCATTTCATAATATTTTATTTTATCATTATTATTTATATTTTTTAATTATAAAAAATGGTTAAAATTAGCTATTCCTTTGAAATTTAAAACAAATCTTTTCATTTTTTTAGTACATGGATGATGCAATGAAATCCAATTCAACTATCTTATTTGGCACTACTTATTTAATCAAAATGTTGCCCAAATAAAATACTTAAATAAGCCCAAAATTGTAATTATTTGAGAGTTAATATCTACCTTTGAAATTAATTTATTTTTATGAGACCCATAAGAATATGATTATGTATCAATACCTTTGAATACCTTCACCTTATATTAACTTGTTAGTATCTTTGACTGCCTTTACCTTATATTAATTTATAATTCTATAAAGTTTTATTATACTCCAATATATGCATAAATTAATATACATAATTATATATTTTTTAAACGAGGTGGATCACATAAGCCTATGATTAAAATACTTTTACGTATTTTGACTAAAGTGATAATACCAAGTACAATGATTGGAATGGATCTTATTTAATCACATAAATAAATTCTTTAAACTTTTGAAGAAACCATTCTTTTAAATCATTTTCTTTTGATTATTATTATTTATTTATTTTAATCTTATTTATTTGATTACTAATATCATTTGCAATATTGCTAATGTTAATTTTTTTCATTCAATGTCATTCGAATCAAATTGGTTCTAACATCAAGCCCCCCTTGAAGGGAGATCTCAACTTCTCTTTATTTTTATTTTTGTTTTTATTCTTTACTCCCTTCATGTATCACATGACTAAACCAAAACAATTATATTTTCTTCATCATTATTCATGTTGTCAATTATTATTCTTTATTTTCTTTAAAAAAATATTTTAAATTTTGTATTTATTTCCAATCACTATAGTCTGCGTGTGATCCTTATCATATTTTTTCTGTATATTTATGAATTTTACTCCTTTTCTCTTTCTATGAAAAAAGGAATGGAAAGAAAGAAAATACTCAGTAGTAAGGCGAGTAAAGTTAAAATATACAGAAATAATGAGTCAAAATGTAGTTGGAGAAAAAAAAAAGAAAATTGTAAAAAGAAACTGGAAAGTAATTTCCTTTCGGCAACCACGCTTCCAAACAGCCACGATTTTCGAATGTGCACTTGCGCAAAAGCAGCATTGCGTGAGTCCTGTGAGCAAAGAAAAGTCAGGGGCGAACTTTCCCACCGGCCCATTTTTTATGAAAAGCGCGGGCAGCCTTTCAACTCACCGTCAAAATCCAACATCCCTTCACCCGACGTGTCCGCTCTCAATTACCCTAATGCCCTTCGACGGGAACTGCATTGACGAAGAGACATTTCCCCATGATCATGTCGTGGGCCCCACTTTAGTCGTATTTCCAGCTTCACCCATCGAATACTGACGATTTAGTTAGTTTTATTTATTTATTTTTAAAAATATTTCAGATCGTCTATGGGTTTTAATTTTTCACATCGACTAATTTCCGTTTTCAGCTGGATGCTTGCCAACCAATAGTGCACGAACAGGTTCCAAGGACGGTGCACCGTCCGTGTGTGTGGTGGATAGATGTTGAGAAGTTGAACGTGCCACCTGCCGGCCACATGATGTCATGCATCCAATTGAGGGTTGGCATGTCCCATGTGAGGCAGCGATTAGCCAATCAGCAATCGAAGGTGCCAAAAGCATGTGGACGACCGACCGGGCTATTTTATTCTAATTACCAACCTACCTATTTAGACAGGTGAGCCCCTGTCTACTCAATTCCAAATATTGGTTTCTTTGGTATCCCTGGAGGAGGGGAATCCGTGTGTGCCTGTATATAAGCCTTATTGAAATTTGTTGAGGTGCATTCGTAGATGAGACGCAATGTTATATAAGTAGAAAGCATTGATTATAATTGCGTGGCCCAATTTAACATATGCAAAATATCAAGTTAATTATATTGAAATTTATTTCAGATACTCACTAAATGTCGTATAATTATCATTCTCACGTGAGAGTATTAAGATTTTTTGTCTCCACTAAAACTATAACATCGCAGAGTCTTCAAAATTCTATTCCATTGAAATTCGAAATTGTAGTACAGTTTTTCTTTTCTGCAAGATAATGTCTCTTTCAAAGCTTTGAGTGGCCATATAACATTTATTTGATAGCCATGTGGCAAATGGCATCTGAGAGCTGCATCCATCACATTTTAATATATAAACATAACATATTTGATGCTAAAATTAAATCTACTGGTATTTTTTTTCTTCTTATATATTTAATATATTTGTTAAATAATTGGAATATTGCTGTTGGCTAGTTAGCTAAAAAACACTAGAACTCTTTGTTTCTTTGAATGAAACTTATACAACTATTTTATTAAGCACAATTTTTATTTTTATTTATTATTACATTTAATAATAAATAAAAATGATTAAATTCCTAAATTAATATAAAATATAATAATAAAAATAAAAAATTTAGTATAATAAAATAGTTACAAGATTTGTTTTTTAATCTTATGTAGCCATATAAGCTGTCAATACTTTTATTATTTTATAAATATATTATAAATGATAAGAAAAATAACAGAAATGTGAGAGGAGAATTAACAGCCAAATTGCTTGTAGAAGATGTTAACCTTTAGGCATTGACACGCCGTGAAGAGCGGAAAAACGAGGTTAGGCTTCCAAGTGGAGGGCGGAATAGTAAATGCACAAGGGTCGAGGACAAACAGCCGACGAGGCGACAGAGACGGCGGCTTTTAATAGCCCTTCCTCGCCAACTCAAACCGCACCGGCCAAGAAACGAAACGCGGGAGAGAGATAGAGGGGCCAACCAAGATCTTTGTCCCCACCAGCATTTCCAAGCTCGTCGCAGAGATAGAGAGAGAATATTCCTTCCTCTCTTCCTCTTAATGTGCCTTGATTCTGCCCTAATCGCCACCAATACTAGCAACCTTAATTGCTTTAATTCGTTCGGCTCCTCCCCTGTATTTCTCCTAAGATTCTCTCCTCTCAGGTTGGAGGATTTTTTCTCATGTTCTTCTCATTTTCGTTTTCCTCTTTGAAAAAGGAATGTTTTGGTAGATCTGCTTGATTTGAGAATGAAAAGGGAAAAAAGTTATACTCTTTTGGGTAAGGGGTGGTTCTTCTGTTGACTCTGCATCATTTGATTTATTCGCTGCGAAATTTTGGTGTCCGCATTGGTTCCTTTAGCCGTAATCGTTGGAATGCAGCGAATAGGTATTTTGTATTTTGTGTTATTGTTTATTTGTTTCTTTGTTCGAAAGAAGCGTCAACGAATTGCGGGTCAAAAATACGTGTTGGAGCTTTTAGAAAGAGATATCTTGGTGATGTTTAGGATTTACATTGCGTGAGGCCCCTGTTTTGGCGATCCCCACCATTGATATGGTAGGCCTTTTCTTTGGCAGGGGATGATGGCAGGTTGAAAGATTCTAACTTTCCTATCTTGGTTGAATGTGAGTTGATTCTGTAGTAATTGAGTGCAGGATTTCAAATATAGGTCTTTGTGCATGCCAGGGCCCATCGTTCAATGGTTGACTCACCTGTAGTTTTATGTTTATTCTCTGCAAACTGCATGTTGATGGGTGCTTAGGATACTAAAAGGCCTGAAATATTTGGGTCTGCTTATGGTGTTAATTCTTATTCTCTTTCTTTCTAATCTTATTTTCTTCATCTACTAATGTCGTGAGAGTGGTCATGAGTGGGATATTTTAATGCGTTAAATTGTGATGTATGACCGTTGATCCTACCATCCTTGCTACAATTACACAATAGTCATCACAAATGGCATGTTTGGATTGGTTAATTTGCAAATTGGACTGGTTGCTGTTGTAAGCTGAAGACGAAGTGGATTCATGCCTTGGTCTACTTAAGTTACCAAAATAGAGCCTTTTGGCTACTTGGCAATGTCTCTTGCTGGTTGAGCTACATATTGCAAAGGTCCTTGATTTAGCTCTCTTATGCTAAATGTCTCATGGTTGGATCCGCTTGAAAAATGACTAGCCAACTCTAGGGCATCCTGCACTTGTATACAATTTGGGATTTTTTCCTAGCCCTTTCAGATGTGGGACTTGATATCTCCTTGCATGGCTTGAGCAGCTAACCTCATTATGAAGCGCAACTAAGGAACAAGGGTGCGTAATGTGGGCAGCTGGTCTGAAATTATGCTTTCATATCACAATCTATATTGTAAATCGCACTATTTTCAAAACAACAAATTGAGTAGCCTTAGCATAGAATAACATTTCATGAGAAAGGATGCTGTTATTTTCAATGAAACTTTAATTTACTTTCACTGATGCATGACTGCAGCTTAGGTCATTCCACCAAGCTTTGTACAATTTTTTCGCTACACTTATTCTCCTATTTTTCCTTTTTCTTCTTCCTTTCCTTTGCATTGTTGGCCTTTGATCTGCATTATATAACTTAGAAGCCAGACTGGCTTCAGCTAACATCTTTAGTCTTTAACTTCTACAGGCATCCAAGCACTTACGTGGTGTTGTAGCAAGTTCAATTCTACTGTTATGAGAACAAATTTCGGTCACTAATCAGAACACAGTAGAATATGTGGAATAGTTGGCTGTATTTCATCAATCTGGATCTTGATGGCAGATGCCCATATCTCTTTCCTAAAGACCCTCACTTGTACTACTTGGGACATAACCATATTCCAGGAAGTCTAGCTCTTCAGGAAGCATTTAGCTGCATTTCCAAGTTTGCTGGTGCTTTATTTTTGTGGTTTTCTGGTGGGCTAAATTCTAATATACCACATAAAGTGGCGGACTATCCACATGGATCCAATGATGAAAATTTTCGGCATTGTATGCAAGTTAAACATATCAGATCTTGTAGAAGTAATCCAGCGGTGTTCCAGCTTGGTTCTGGATCAAGAGGAGGATCTTCTCCCCCAATACTTTTGGTTAGAATTGTGAGTTCCACTATAAGGAATCTGTGGAAAGAAGTTGAGCAACGTCAATTAAACCCCATTCTTTCATTAGCTGCTGCTATTGTGCCACCATTTGACAACATGTACTTCTCATGCTCTCTTTCTCAACTTTTGTAATTGTATAGTTTGTCAGCCAGTTCTTTTACATTTTATTTTTTCGTTCTTTTTCTGTCTCTTAGCTGTGCACTATATTCCATTTGTCAAAGGCTTATGAAATGTTTTGGGACAATTTGGATCATACTCTGATTGATACCTTGATGAGTATAAACCAAGCCAATAATAGATTCCTCTGTAAGTGAAATGAATAGATCTAGCAACCATGGATATGATCCTTTGTCTGCTTTATTTCTTTCTTTCAAATTTTTTTTTTTTTTTGGTTTTTTCCACTTTTAGGTTACACATACTAACTTCTTGACTTTGTTGATGGGTATAAGATCAAAGGTACTAGCTCTTCCACTGGTCAATGTTGATGAACAAATCAGTGCACAAACGGATCAACTTCCTTGTGGAGAAGATTATCAGGGATGTTCAAGTCTTGTTTTATCAGATATTAATTGGAGAAAAGATACAGTTGAACCGAGAACGGGCATCAAGTTCCCGACCATTTTGGACCTTGTAGATGGAGGAAATAGCTCTGCTCTTACTTCTGAGGTTAATATTACTTATGCTTAGATATCATCTACTGATGTTTGTTTTTTGCTTCCTGGATCTGGTGAATGAATCATTGCAAAATTCTTATATACTACTTGAAACTGGAAATAATTTACCTAAATATTATTGAGGGCCTGTTTGGACAATGAAAGAAAAGTCAACATTGTGAAATGATGTTAGCTGGAATGAAAGTGATCTTAGGGAAGTCGTAAATAGAGATAAAATAGATAAACTTTTCAGTAGAAAAGAAAAGACAAGGTCGACAAAGGAAATTCTAGGTTATGATGTGAAAAAGTGAAGTGGTTAGGGTAAGTAAATATCACATCAGATAAAAGAGGAGGGTGATGGAGCTTTTCTTCCCCGTTTTCTCACCTACCAAACACCCAACCTGAAGGAAGTGAAACCAATTGACTGGACTTGAATGGGTGAGGGGTATGTTTTGGTACCATCCAGTCAGGTCTGGTTTTGAAACAAAGCCTTTATTGATTGTGATTGTAAAAGTTGCATTCTACCAGGTTTACTGCTATCTTGGAAAATGACTTGCCATTTTATCCTTGCTGTTGCTGTCATTGTAAAAACTGCATTATCCCAAGTTTTGTTGCAATGCAAGGCTGACTTCATGTTTGTCTGATTTTCAGCGTTATTAGTGACACAATTCCATGTTGATTTTTCAGGTACTTGTTGGTACAGGTTCTAAAAGCATGAGAATCATTAAATTTAAATCTCTTAAGGTCTATGCATTTGGTGTATGTGAGTATTTTGACTCTCTGTGTTTCATTTGATACCGTTTCTACAAATCATTCTTTGCATTTTTCCTTTTATTTATTTTACTTGATTGGTGCTGCAACTGAGTTTTTATCATCTAATGACTTTGATTGAGTTTTATTGTTATTATTATTTTTTGCATTATTTTTGAAGGTGACATAACATGAAGTAACTCTGTTTACCTTCCTTTGTTCCTTTGCAGATGTTCACCCTGACTCTGTTTGTGAGAGATTGGGTCCAAAGTATGCTTCGGTACCAATCAATGAACTGAACAGCCATCCAGATTTTTTCGAGGATATGCTTATGTAGGTTATATCATATTTTGTAAGGTCTTTATTGGTGTGGTCTTTTAAGTATTGTTGAGTATGCATCTCCACCAGATTCTTTCAGAGATTGGTTCAGGGGGATAAATGATTACTCTGATTATTTCAAAAACAGAGCACCTGTTTATCAAAATCAGCTTTCTCCTTCTGTGATTGTCTAACAGAATGTGCCTTTACCATTTCCTCCAGGATATAGTTAATTGCTTTCGAAGATTTGATGATGAAATGTTTATACAGAATAGCTTTTAGAAAAAACAAGGGCTGCACGTTTTGGAAGCTTGCATGGAAAATAATTTCTTTACCAAACTGCATTTCAATAAACAAAATCATTTGGTTTACAAGCATTTATTATTGTATATTGATAAACTATTGTTGTTCACTGCATATAATTAATCTGCATACATTCTTTTTTATAACTACTGATGAGATACCTAAATGCATTGTAAATAATTTCCTTAGGGCCCTTGAGAATAAGTGCCACACAACACCTCTCTCAGTCAAT